>JAZKJV010001442.1:155931-260381 GCA_037367405.1 Ottelia alismoides | reverse complement strand
TGCTTATAGTATGTCATCATAGATGGTAGATGGATCCCTTCAAGGTCCAATTACCACATCCACTACTTTAGTCACACATCTACTATGAGTGGGGACTCAGTCATTCTGGTGGAGCTATATAAGAAGCTTCATACCTATTGTATCAGTTGAGAACAAGGTTGCAGAAAGCGGTAGTCGGTACTCGGTCGGGGGGGTCACTGACTAAGGATTAATTGGCAGTCGGACGACTAATCGGATTTAGTCGGCCATTAGTCGGTTTCGAATTTTTTTAATTATTTTAAATATATAAATCAATTTTATACATAGATTTGTACATTTTCTATACTTACATAATGAAATAAATGAAGTAATTGACTTTAAATATAACATTATTGCATATTAGAATAAGTTTGCTTATGTATTAGCCTAGATTTGTACATTTTTTATACTTACATAATGAAACAAAAGAAGTAATTGACATTAAATATAACATTAAGCATATTAGAATAAGTTTGTTGTTAAAAAAGCAAAAACAAAAAAAATATAAAAGCTTGATGTAAAAATCGGTCGATTAGTCGACCGACTAGGCCGACTAGTCGGCCCGACTAGTCGGTCTAACTGACTAATGGCCAACTAGGCCTAGTCGAGTCAGCTACCCCCCCGACTCGACTAGTCGGCCGATTTTTGCAAGCTTGGTTGAGAAAATGAATAGAAGAATCAACACTTAGTGGTGTTCCCCCATGGTTTCATCCAACTCCTTATGGAGTAAAGTTCCATGTAAAATCTTGATATTCTTCCACTATTTATATCTCTTTATCTCTGATAAGCTTACACACTATCATTTCTACAATTAATACATATATGGACATTAATTAACAAGAATCCAAGATAAAAGTACCAATTAACAAGATATATATATGGAACTTTGACATTTGTGGTATTTTTTTGAGTCGACATTAGTGGTAATACCACTATATATGCTAACATTTGAGAATTAAAAAATAATATAAAATAAAATAAAAATTGGAGATGTTAGCTAATAGTCGACCGAATAGTCGGCCAGTCGAACTTAATATTTGGTCGGGTCGACTATTGGCTAAATATTGACTATTCAGTCAGGTACCACTTGCACCGAATAAGCGGACTGACTACTCGGTATAGCCAATCGACTATTGCAATAGTAACAATTGGTATTAATTAACAATTGGTATTTATTTTAGATCTTTTTTATTATGTTGAAAAGGGGGAAAGAAAAAGTGTTTTCAAAACTTCATTGACCATGTCAAGGGGTTGATTGATGTGAGTTGGTCAATCAGTCAATGATTTTGGCCAATCAAAGGTTAATCGATCATTTTTAGTCCCAACATCTATGGGCATCTTAGGGACTATAAATAAGACCATCGACCATTCATTCCAACACACAATAAGAAGCAACTATGCCTCTTCTCTATGTTCTTCATTCTATTATCTAAGAAAAGATCTAGAGTTATTTTCTACATCGCTCTTCACGCCTATAGATCTGAAGCTATATGATCATCTTATAAGCGAGGTCCTTGCTCTGTAAGATCGTACTAGTTTTGCCTTGTATTTTTTTATTGCATATATACTTTGTTAATGAAGTTGTTGGGTTTTATTTAACTATAATAGTACTATAATACAGTTGTAAGTTGTACACGTAAACTTGTAATATGGTTAGGTTGCCGATGTAAGCAATCCAGTTTAGTGTTAAGAGTCTTACGATTTGGTTGAGTCGGATTGAAAATTTGAGATGAGAGATTTTGGTTGTGATTTTTACGTTGGAGGGTTTCCATGTTAAATACATATGAATGGGTGGTTTGATTGTTTATCTTGTAATTGAAAGTGCTACGTGACGTTGTGGTTGTTTTTGAGAATATTGTGATTGCATCGATCTCGTTCATTCACCTAGTTTGGGAGTAAATTACATAAAATCCCTTGAACTATGCACTCAATTTCAATGTCGTACCCAAACTTTAAAAAGTAACAATGTGGTTCCTTATCTATTGATTTGGTAATAATGAGGACTTTAGCTAACGGATACCCCCCATTGGATTGAGTGTGAAATATGCTGAGGATATATTGCAACACAAAATACTCGAAGGATATTCTTGCAACTTTTACACGATTAGGATTGAACGGTGTGATTAAATCTAGCAACGTGGTCTCAGCCATGGAGCTGAACCCGCATGGTGTGAATCTGATCTTCTCGACATGGATCTATTCTTCACGAAAGGCCTTCTCCATGTTGTGATTAGAGACAGCCAGATGGTGATCAAAGACGGTCTGATGCTCGGAGTGACCAGTAAGAGGGGAACTCTGCTGGAGGTGTTGAAAAAAAGATGGCTCACAGGCAAAAGACTCGAGGCGGAAGGTGCCTCCTTCGGCTCACTCAAGCGGTGGTAATCTATTGTTTATTTGTTCTTGCGCGACGGTGGAGAAGCTTCATGTGGTGAATACTGTAGCGAACTAATGCTGGATCAAGGCAAAGAACATGTTCAAATGTGGGCAGAGATCCCTGATCTCGACTGCCCCAATAATGGGTCTTGACTCTACAGCTCCTTCAAGTGACGATCATGTTTGATTCGCATGGATCAGCTTAACAGGGACGTAAGGAGCAAGATCAAACTATATGCTCACATCTTCCAAATATTGAAAAGAATGAACCCACAGTGATTGATCGAAGGTAGAATCCATTCAAACATGGAAGCACCCTTCGAGTTGAAAGATGAATAACATACATCTAAATCAATCTATTACAGAGCCATTTTCCATCCTCCATAGATTTGTATTCAGCACATCACTACCACGGGCCAACATGAACTCCAAAACTAACTTTTTGGATTAACAATTTCGAATCCAAAACAAAGAACAAAATCTCTTGGGATCCACTTTAAATCTTACACATTGGCACATTGCCAAGCAGTTCAAGATAGGACGCACGGTGCTCAAATTCACTGAGGAGATGAAGGAGAAGCTACGGAATTCCATAGCTACAAATTACACCAACTGTGATATTTCAATAGGGCAGAAGCATGCTTTGGTTGGGTTGTTCCATGACATCGACGATGATCGTGAGCCAATGCTATTCGACCATGTCCGATGTCACATGATGTACCCGTACTCTGTGTTCCTACATGAGGACGACTTCTCCAGCTGCCAGTGCATAACAAATTGCGGGGAGGATTGCACCTGCGTAGAGAGGAACAGGGGCAATTTCCTATATTACCCTCAAGGGTGCTCGTGATAGGGAAGCCATTGATATACGAATGCATTAGCTTCTGCCACTGCCCGTCGAGTTACAGAAACCGCGTTAAAAGCTAGAAGGAGGCCAAGAGCCGACTAGAGGTGTTCCGATCAAGGGAGATCGGGTAGGAAGTGTGGTCGCTTGATTTGATTCAAGCCGGAATCTCCGTATGCAAGTACGGTATGATTGTACTTACTGAGCAATAGATTGAGTCTCTACGATGAATTATGATAGCCCGATACATCCCAGCAGGTCTAATAGATGGCTCAAATAGGGGGATGTATCCGATGTCGATCGCGGGTGCCGACGCCCGAATGGGGGACGTATCATTGTCGAGGAGGACGAAGACATCAGTGTGCTCGAGGGAGTGGGTGGAGAGCAAGTTGTTCGTAGGGATCAATGATGAAGGTGGAAACATGCGGTGAAGGGTACACGGTGAAGCCGAACTTGGACTTTTTGTCGTAGTCGGTGGACAAACGCTCTATGAGGGACCCAAGGTCGGAGCTTGTGCCCCCGCAAACGGCGTGGAAGACGAGGAAGCCTTGGAGGGCAGTGCAATTTTCGGTGAGCTTGCGGATGTGGTTGATGAAGAGATCGACGATCTCCTTGTCGATGGTGTAGTGGTAGCGGGCGAAGTTGTTGGCAGAGTCTTGTCGTTGATGACTTGCTCGGAGCATAAGAGCTAGCAGTAGAAATTGGTGCGGACCTCGTCGATGATGGTGGGCTTGAGGTCTACGAAGATGGCATGGGGGACCTGCTTGTCGGCATTGGTCTCATGAAGAAGTCGTTGAAGTCATCTTCAGCTCCACAGGGGGATGGGAGGGGCATTTGAGGGGATGTGACCGTCAAGCTGGATGACTTGCTCGAGGAAGTAGAGCTCCCAGAGCACGTTGTTGACCTGGATGCTAGCCTATCCTATGTTGATGGAGATGCACTCTCTCATGGTGTCGGAGGGAGGGGAGGTGGAGGACGGGGGAGGGGAGGGGTAATTTTGGGGATTTTCCCTTAAACGTCACCGAGGGCATTCTGGTCCACCGAATCCAAAAGTTAACGATTGTCTCCTATTCTTGTTAACAGAAGACTACATTGTTACAAATTCAATGGATAAAGTGCCACATTGTTACTTTCGAAGTTTAGGTATGACATTGAAATTGGTGTATATTCCATGGACTTTTATGTAATTTACTCAATATTTGGCAACGTCGATTCATGATGTAAAGTACCGCATATACCATACCCTGATATTCATGGTTTAATATCTTACATATTTATAAATAACAAACTCATGTAATATAAAACATATAAATATATTCTGGTGGGGTTTTTTAAGCAAAAAGAAGATTGGGTTGGGATTTTTATGGTCAGCATACTTTAAATCCAATCTTAGAGCTACAGAGTTTCCAGTTTGAACTGGACTTGCTGGGATTAATACTCATCTACTGAGATTAGGAGTTTTGAGATCAATTTTATGGAAGATTTCTAATAGTACATGAAGAGGCCTTTGTTAATCCAAGATATGTCAAATTCTCTATGGAACTCGAATTGATGAAGCCTACACATGAGTAGATTATGACAAAGAATGGATTGCAAAATTTTAAGCAAAATTTAGTTTATGAAAAAATACCACTTGTTTGTGGACATTGTTGCTTGAAGGGGTTTTTTTTCAGCTGAAGAGATCTAGCAAAGTTCAAAGAGAATTTTGAAATTCAATCACTTTTGAAAACACAATGGGTTGTGAAAGATCATAAGTGAAAAGATTTAGACAAGGCTATGCTGAGAGGGAAAGATAAATTGGATATGAATGATATGCTTGTGTTTAAGGGCACAAGTCACAGTTGTAGCAGAAGCAATATGGGGGCAGATAAGCCAAGTTCCAGTCAGCAGCACATGGTTAAAGTAGCAGAATGGAAGAAACATTTGTTATCATTTCAGGTAGCAGCAGCAGCTTCTGTTCATGTTGTTGCTTCAGCCAAAAAGTAGCATCTCTAAAGAGATCCAAGGCGGTGCCTCATAAACGCCCCACCGCCTCGGCACCTTGGTTTCTATGAGGTGCACGCCTCACTTGGGAGGTTTCTACGAATCGACCTCGAGGCGGTTTTCCTGAGAAACCGCCTTGAGGCATACGCCTCAACACCTTGAGGTGTTTTTTTAAAATAATGGCAGGAACCAACACATTTTATCTACCTAATTCCTACCAAATCAAATAAATGATGCTTACCTAATAATGTTTATTTACTTGAAGCTTTTATCCTGCCTAATCCTGTCTACAACACTGTTTTCCTTATAATCAAAATCATGTCTGCCTACTTACAGTACTTCAGATAATTTGTAAATGAGTTAAAATGATGCACAAGTTGATGATCCAATGGTGATGCTTCTTCAGTTTTGACATTCTGCTGCCTGATACTGGATAAATATAAAGATTTCTGTGCCAGCTAGTCATTTTGAGGAAAGGATGGCTATCCCTAGTGGCAGTTAACCAGCGATTTCACTAAAAAAAGAATAAAAATCTGATAATCCATAACCCTATAAGGATCTTGCTGGGACACAAAAAGGCACATATGAACCAATTGTCTCAGCAATAAAAAAAGTGCAATGGCACAAAGGAACTCCAAAAAATGGCACCTCCCTTTCCTCTTTTCCTTTCAAAATGAAGATCCAAAAACTCTACTGAATTCCAATTCCTCGGATTGACGCAGACTCAACTCTCACAGCCAAAATCTAAGATTCGACATCCAAGTCCAAGAAATCTATATTGACACTTGTGTTTCAGTGCAGCCTCAGATATATTCAAGCTCAGATAACTGCTAAGTAAAATATTGAATGATGACAAAAGTTGCAGCATGTGCCTGCATCCTGGTAGGAACGGTTTTCCAAACCAAAGTCATGTCAAAGTGTTTATGGGCACACTTCCCAACACAAGTCATCCCTGGAAAAGCCAAACCGAATGATATCGTATTGCAACCAGCACGACAACATGTTGTTGCTTCCCCACATATGGTACACATTCACAATGCAAAACTGCCAAACTTAACTATGGCGACAATATTTCATTCAAATCTCATTGTATCGTTGTGAAGAGAAATTTGAACGGTGTAATGAGCCAAACTTCTCCATCAACTTCCCTAATATCATCGATTTATACACATTGAAACCCTCCCTCCAAGTCACGTCATAAATTCAATTGCCCAACAATGGTGTCCACCAACATGTCAGAAGTATATGGCGCCACTATTTTATTTGAAAAGCAGTTCTGAAGGCAATCGGCAGGACCTTTCTGTAGCTCTGTAGACTACAAAAAAATCAGAATACGCATAAAACGTTGTTGTTCAGCTGACTCAGCTTCTTAAAAAGGCAGTCTACTGTCCATTTTGACAATGCAGACTTTCTGACAGAGATCGAATAGAAGAAAGCTCTATTTTCATAATGACCTCATCTATGAAAATTAACTAACAAGTCGATTCAAAATAGACAATCAAATCTATCCACATCGGTGAACCGTTAAAGTTAGATGCCACCAATAGAAACCCCTCAAATGGTGTACAGACCAATCTGCTGAACCAACATCACCCACAAGTGAAATAACCAATCTGTCAGGAAGCTGAAAGTAAAGGCAATATCAACCTGCTCCCAAACAAGAATCCGCTCTGTATTGGAGGGAAAAACGCAATAAAATGTGGTCCTATAGAACTAGCGATTGAAATTTCAAAATAGGACATGTTACAATCCAAAAACTTCATCTGCACTTAAACATATTCCTCCAACGGAGACGCCCAAAATCACAGACGTTGATGATGTAATAAATAAGTAATAAATTAGCAAGAGGCGTGCCAAAGAACCCTAAGAGGTGAGAAACATTAATGTCAGCAAACATTAATGGGCAAATTTTCCTGTCAAGTGGCATCTAAAGCAAGAAAGAAAGAGATAAGCGCCATGGTGCCATTAAGCTTTCCCACTCATCCATCTCCCCTCCCAAACAAGAATCCGCTCTGTACTGGAGGAAAAAACACAATAAAATGTGGTCCTGTAGAACTAGCAATTGAAATTTCAAAAATAGGACATGTTACAATCCAAAAACTTCATCTGCACTTAAACATATTCCTCTAACAGAGACGTCCAAAATCACAGATGTTGATGAAGTGAATAAATAAGTAATAAATTAGCAAGAGGCACACCAAAGAACCCCAAGAGGTGAGAAGCATTAGTGTCAGCAAACATTAATGGGCAAATGTTCCTCTCAATTGGCATCTAAAGCAAGAAAGAAAGAGATAAGCACCATGGTGCCATCAAGCTTTCCCACTCATCCATCTCCCCTCCTCTTTCAAAGCCTTCTGCTTTGGGAGGGCTCAGCAGCCTCAGCTAATTTTTCAGTAAATGTTCAGAAATGTTCAAGTGGAATAATCACTTCTACTTATAATTTCTCTACACATATTTTGCATACTGATACCTGATAGACTTACTTGATATATTCACCAATAGCAAAACCGGCAAAATTTCCTCGTAATTGTGCACCCAAAGCAAAGAAAATAAGAGATAGGGGCCAAGGTGGCATCAAGTTTTCCCACTCATCTCCAAATCCCATCCTCTTTCCATGGTTTTTTTCAGTTGGATGGACAAAGCAAATTTTTAAGTTAGTCCATAAATGTTCAAATTTGATATCCAGTCCTACTTCCATCTCAATGCTTACCTAGTTTTCACAATCCATGACCTCCAGATTTCGATACCTTCATCAAATCCTCCAACTGCTGCCGAATCAACCCATTCAAACATAAGAAATATCAACCAAAAAAGAGCTCTTCACCAATCAAAAGCTAAATCTAACCATAGTTTTTTTCCTTCCTCACACACGATTCTAAGGCACATATCCCTCTTACCATCTGCACGTATACTGATCCAAAAACAGCAGCTTCTCTGACTCGTTCCGCATACAATTGTCCCTTAAAACATGTTCTCAGGCCTCACACAACACTCATCTACTGTTCAAATTGTATGCACACGAGACCACCCAACAACTCCAACTAACAATAACAATCTATGTCATCACGTCAACCAACAAATTCATATATCCACTCCAACCCCTTGTAAAATCCCAAACCCTAACACATTGGAAAACTACAATTTTTCCCAATATCCCAGTTGAGAGGGACAAAAACCATATCACCATCGCCAAAATACTACGTACGATTCTAGGCAAAAACAGCCAAAAAAACACATTACGCGTGATAAAATTAAAAAAGCGAAAAATAGATTTTTTTTGCATACGCCATGTAGGCGAGAGCCAGCGTTGATGCGCTCGATCCAGAGGGAGCGCATATCACGCTTCTTGTTGCGGCGGTCCCTGTACGAGTACTGAAGGGCCTTCTCGACCCTCTCCCTCGCGATCCTTATGCAGTTCTTCGCCCGCCCGCGGAAGCCCTTGGCGAGCTTCAGGATCTTGTCCTTGTTCATCTTTCTCTACTCCTCCCCCCACGGAAACCCTAGACTTGAGATTGACCGCCGCCCGCAACCGGCCAGAAGGAGACGAGGAGCGCGGGAAGGAGGAGAGGATCGAGTTCGGATGGTAAAATTGGGCTCGACCGGTTGGCAAATGGACTCGATGTCCGGTTTGGGAATTTTTCAGGTTCATTTTTCATTAAGATTTGATATGTTAGCAATTCGATTAAGATTAGATTAAAAATATACAGGTTGAGATTCATTTATACGAGACGAATCAAATATTTAATAAGATTGATATTTAGTTACTACTTATTAACTATAAAGCGCAAATTTCCTTGTATATTTAATAGATTTTAATCAACATTAAATGGATGTAATCACATTTAGAAAGCTTAATCGGTGCTTGATTGGAGTTCGTTAGCATGCATTTTCGAATGTTTGTTCTCTAACAAACTTTAATCACTGCAAAAATATCCATAATATATTATTCAATATGTGTTATAAATTGAACATTGGGTGAACCGAATGGATCCTTTGTGAATTGGGCTCGAACCAAACCGAACTTGGACATCGTTTTCATTTATCACACCCATATTAGAGGTGGATAACGTGGGTGGATATTTTTGTACGTAAAAAATAAGTTTGATCATGTGACATTAGAGAGATCACGAATAAATCGCACTGTCATGCAAACGGACATCGATTTTATGAACACAAGTGGTATTCAGTGTAGGTCATCGTTTTCCATTTTTTATCAAATGTTGCGTTCTTTACTTTCGAATGAGGAATGTGTTCATGTTTGTGTACGAATGTATCCATGTATGTATGCATTAATGCTTATTCACCCCATCGTAAACTGAAGAGGTTTTTGAGAGGGAGGCCCGCTTGTATAAAACAATGATATATCTTAGTAATTTCACTTGTATCTATGGCATGAAAAATATTGACATCGGTATCGTTTCATAAATCCCGAAAATAAGTAAGTTAGTTTTTCGTAAAGTAAAGGTTCCCAATCTTTTTAATCAATAAATAAGATAAAACACGCTTATTTACTAAAATACATGTCTATATACAAATTATATAGTAGTAGCGGCATAATAATCACCACATGAGGTGATATGTAATACTATGAAAGATATGCAATTAGAAGTTTACTTATGAACGATAGATAAAATAAGTTGAAATAACAAATAAAACTCATAATTCATGATGGGATTTTTTTTAAATAATTATTAAAAAATTCGTAATTAATTAAATAAGCATCAAGGGGAAGAAATTAAAAAATTAGGCATCAATCGGCACCTGAGGTGCCGATTTGGGCAGAGGCGCCAAATCGGCACCTCATCTGCCGATTTGGGATGGACAATTTACAAATCCAATCCCTTCAACAATGTAATTTAAGTTCAGTACTGCCGGAGATTATAAATTATTATTATGTTTATTAGATATGAATAATTTAAAAAAAATATTGAGGAATTATGTAAATAATTTTACAAAATATTATTCTACAATTATATTTATGTTCATTTGAGTACATTTGAGTAATTACATAAATAATTTAATAAACTATCAATATTTTCCTTCATCACACTATTTTTGATCTATCAGTAGAGCTTCGTGGTCTCATCTTCTTCCCGATAACGTTATTGTAAAATGTTAAGTATATCTCTATTTTTTTAGTATATTGTTCATTATTGATACATACTTAGAATATTTATAATTAACATGTCAACAATATTGTAGTAAATATAAAGAAATCGAGAGTGTGAACAACATCATTTATCATTGATATATGTGAACTCAACAAGGTACAACTTGACATGAATTAATTTAAAAAAATTACAAGTATTTTATTAAATTCATAAGAGAAGAAATATGAGTTTACAAATAATAGGAAAAAATTTACAATAACTTAAACTTTCCATATCTTCAGAAATCCCTTCAGACCTCCTCCTCCACCTCCTGCACCACCTCCCTTGTCGTTTCCTTTCCCTCCATCTCCTAATTTTTTGTGGGTCTCCTCATGTGTTGTCTTCTTCTTCTTCTGCTTGGACATTTGTTCTGAATGTGTTGGAACGTGCCCTGGAGGATGCGGTCTAGCTGACGACCTCCGCGGCGGTTCGATTGTTTGTGATTCCTGATTCCTTGACGTTCGTACACTTGTTGAATGGCGAGGCGGCTCTGATGGAGGAGGCTCAGTGATCCTTACTCCGGGAGAAGGTCTTCGAGGCAGCTCCGGACGTTGTTGTGGTATCGTGGATATACCAAACAACTGTCTATCAAAATCAGTTACCTCCATTTGCCGAACACTATCAAATATCTGCGACTGCAAATCTTCTGAACTGTATTGAGTAGACGATATGAGCTGAGAGGGTCCAGAGTCAAATTGACTCGAAGGTCCAACAAGTGATGGTCCTACAAGATTTAGACATTTTCATTGTTATAAGTATCACAAAATTTAAACATAACGTATTGAATTAAGTTTGTATATTCTATAATATATTTATACCTGAACCTCTAAATCCTGCTTCACCGATTTGAGACCCTCTAAATCCATACTCGATATAGCTCATACCTAAAAGATGTTAATTACATTATATGTCACATAAATTACCTAATAAGTAAGAAGAGAATGCAATGTAATAAAGTACAATTTTACCTGTAGATACAAATCCTGATTGAATTGGTGGAACTTCCTGTCCGATGTATCCCTGACTCGAAGGACCGGCAAATGATGATCCTGCAAATTGAGATTGACTAAAAGCTTCTCCACATTCTGCAGGAATTAGATATTCAACTTTTAGAAAATAATACATAAGATAAAAATTACTTATTTAATTTAGTCATTTTATTACCCGAAGCTCCAAATCCAGTTTGGTCATATTGAGATGCGAGTCCTTGAAGACCTGATGAGTACCCTTGCCCGCCATATCCTGCAGACGTCATTCCTGAAGTGCCAAATATTGACTCCTCCATTGTCTGACCCTGGGAAAATGCCTGCTCACCGAGTCCTGCTATATTTTATGAGGAGCTGTATTTATATGTCTAAAAATCGATATATGGATAAGAATTGAGTATACATAAACAAATAACTAAAACCTGAAGTAGCAAACATCGGTGGTGGTTGCGTCCCCTCCCCACCATATTCCGTGTACTCCCTTCCTGTACAATTTACAACATAGAAATTTATAAATTCACGATTTTAAGATAAGAAATTAGTTTACGTTTGTAAGAAAAAAATTACAAAACCTGATGCTCCCGAAGTATGATGCTCCTGTGATGGCATGAATTGTTGATGCCCATATTGGTGGAAGGGATACATCAAGGAGAACATGTTCAGTGTTTCATCGAACATGCTAATTGTATTTTCGATTGTCGTCCTCATGTCGGTAGGTAAGTCTGTTGATCGTCTAAGTTGTTCCATACTATTTCTTCCTTGTACAATCGTATCAACCTAGTCTATTTACAAATATGTTAAGAATAATTTAATTGAATCTCAATAGAATAAGTAGAGTTTTTAAACATACCAGACGCCTTTCCATTGGTCCGTGTGGTCGGTAAGCTACTACAGGAGGAGGAATCTGTGTTTGGATCCATCTTCTTGTTATATTCCAATACCATTGCATATAAAGATCGGTATCGGAATCCGGGTGCTCATGAACAATTGTGGCTTCCCTATCAGCCCAACGATCCACGTACTGTCGATGTATAGTAGCCCAGTTTAGGATGTCCCCACTTCGGGTTTTGTTACGCCTAGATATAGCATTTATCCTCTCCACACAAACAGGAACGTGCTGACGCATCCCAAATTGTCGCATCACACGATCAGGTAGGTGCATCACTACAAGATCGTAACAAATAAGTGGAACACGACTCATCCATACATGTTGTCCACTTCTGCAGATAGGATGCAATTGTGATATCTCAACTTCAGCGTATGGTGTCCAAATCATCTGTAATTTAGTAAAAAAAATTAGATATTATATTTTACAATAAAATTAATCAAATCTTACAGTTTTTATACCTGGTGAGGTTCTTGTGTATCGAGCTCGTTACGATAGAATGCTAATGTTGCCGTATGCACGTTCTCTTTGAAACTGCGCACTCCTATCCACTTCAATGCTAATGAACCTCCAGTTATCTGAGCACCAGCATGTACTATCGGTCGTCCAATATGTACATGCTCCCATGCCCAAACCTGTAATTAAAAATATTAGAAGATGCAAATAAAACAAATTGAGACATGTAGGATTACTCTACATACCTGTAAAATTGAGAAAAAACCATATATCCTAGACGTGCCGATCTTTGCACCCCTGTTGAGTTCTGAATACATATGCGCCAAAGCAGCAGCACCCCAAGCCAGTTGAGCACATTCTTGCAGTTCACGTAAGTGTAATAGGTACCTAAAAAATTAATCAAATCTAAGAATACAACAACAATTAGTAATGTAATACAATCAATCATTAACGCATACCTTAGAGGTACCATATCTCCGCTGCTGTCTGCAAGTACACTACATCCTATATGATAAAAGATGAGTGCTCTAACCACACGAGTCGCTTGTTGTTCGTCATCAATACCTTGCAACGGATGTTCTGTCCTAAAGAAGACGTCGCGTATCCAAGACAACTTCACCTTTCCACTCTTTACCCGAGTGGGTACTACTCCTAACAAACTCATGCACTCTGCATCCCATCCACCAGGCGGAGAATCCGGACCAGTTACAGGTAGCCCATCAACCTTTAAACCACTAATTAATCCCATATCCTGAAGTGTAATAGTAGCCTCTCCTAAGCGTAGGTGAAATGTGTGTGTCTCAGGTCTCCATCTCTCTAGTAAGCTGGTCAGTAATGATGGATCCATTTGAACTCTTCTCATGTTCACCACACATGAAAAACCAGACGCTTCTATTAATCGTTCAACTACGCTACTCTTCTGGTCAGAAATGGAGTTCAGTAACTCATTATGCTCTACAAATCGAATCTGTAAAATATATTAAATTAAAAATGAGAAACAGTATTACCGAACTAGTAAATTTTAAAAATTATAAAAAGTACTTACCGAACTAGTGGGTTGTGATGATCGATGGTCATTCTGCATATACAATACTGAGGTATCTACTGGTCCAGGAAGCCTATCCATCTGTGCCATCTACATTAATAATCACAAATGTCATGAAAAAATAACAATAAATTTGTAAGGAAAATGATAGATTAACAATGAAATTAAATTACCCTTACAAATGCAAGTGTGCCTATGTTCTGCGTGGACAACTTAATCTATTATGTCCTGGTTGCTTGCAGATTCTACATAATTTAGGTCGGACGCACGTTTCGTCCATTTCATTTCTAATTCTTCCCTGCACAGGTCTTCCGGCATTTCTCTTTCCCATTTTTGGAGGTAACATAACAATAGCATCTTCTTCTCCCCAATAATGTCTATCAGGTATGGGATGAAAGTAGGAGTTGTATGCCTGACGGTAATAATCGCTGGAGAAGTACTGCGAACATAGATCGTAGTTATCTACGTGAGTACGAGTATTTGCAGCTGCGGCAATAACATGTGGACATACGAAGTGTTTCATCTGCATGAACCCGCACATGCACTCACTTTCTCGGCCATTTAGATTAACTTCATGTGCAAATCCATCACGATCGCGGACTTGAAACTGAGTTAACGAATATCTTTCAACATGACATGCTCTTGCCTCCCTGGTTTGTTTATCTAACAACTCTTCATATTTCTTAGTCAAATATGTAGTCATTCCTTCTGACTCCTCACGACGATCATTGAAATAACTATTTATTCTAATGAATACTGTTAGGATGAGAGAAATAATTGGCAAACCACGTGCTCCTTTAAAGGCACCGTTAAAACTTTCAGATAAATTGGTTGTCATATGTCCATAACGATGTCCATCATCTAAACTTAATGCCCAATATCTCTGATCGCCATTGTCCTGAGATCTGATCCACTCGAAAGCACTTCTATCTAGAATGAAAATTTCACCCATCATAATGTTGAACTTGTTCTGACATGGTTCTTGACCAGCAGCGTAGAATCGGGTTAGAACTGTACGATTTCTATGACCGGCTCTCTGCATGTTTGCACGCATGTGTCTGAGACAATGACGATGCGTGAATCCCTCTTCCGGTGGAAATAAACCACGTATAGTATTCTTCAAACCAGGAAATCGATCACTTATAAAACAAATGTCCCGACGATCGATAATTTGTTTTAATAAATTCAAAAACCAGCCCCATGCAGAAATATTCTCGTTCTTTTCAGCAATGGCAAATGCCAACGGAAAAAGGCCATTATTGGCGTCAATTGCTGTGGCTACATACATGTGACCGGCGTATCTCCCGTATAAATGTGTTCCGTCAATAGACAAAACAGGTCGACAAAATCTGAATGCTCAACGACACGCTGCAAATGCCACAAACACTCTCTGAAAATGTATAGTGCCGGCGGTTTGGCCTTCTACTGTCTTGAACCACGTATATGTGCCAGGGTTATGTCTTTCTAAAGCACGAATGAATCTCCGGAGATCACGATATGATTCAACCTCATTTCCGTAAACTATATCCATTGCACGACGTCTAGCATTCCAGGCTGTCATGTAGTTGATTTCAGTTTTCAACTCCTCCTTTATCTTGTACATTATCGCTCCTGGGGTCATACTAACTTTTGCTTTAAAGGAAGATAAAATATACTGCGCTACAAAAATAGAGGTGCATTGACGATGTTTTACTAAAAGGACAGGATTTCTGCATGTGTGCTTCCCTCTATATCCTGAAACGTACCAATCTCCTCGCGATTTTCTTTCTGATGCATGTAAACGCCACCCACAATCATCATAAATACAAACAACCATGAAAATATTCTTGTTTGACGCCTTGGGTTTGTATTGCACATGATTTTCCATGCTCCACTTTTGTAAATCGTATTGCAGATCTCTTTTCGACTTATAACTCCTACCTAACCAATAATTTAATCCGGAATCATCGGTGGATTCTGATTGACTCTCTACAAATACTACATCTTCTGCTTCTGCGATTTCATGATCAAAAACGTTCGGCAACTCCTCCATCGGTTCTTCTTCAGCATCATCGTTATTAGCAGAATATGAGTTCCCCCTATCCTCATCACCAAGGGCTAGAACTAACGAACCATAACCAAAATCATGACAGGTATTACCACCAATATTTTCTTCTAATGTTTGAGTATCATTTTCTGGCTCGTCATTTTCAGACTCCTCATTTTCATCTAATGTTTGAGTCTCATTTTCTGACTCATCATTTTCGGACTCCTCATTTTCTTCAGATGTTTCTACATTTACTTGTGATGGCCCTTCGATATCCGCAAATACGGTCTCATTTGTTGGCCTGATTTATTTAAATTTTTGTCAGTTTAAATATAAATGGTGAAAATGTTATATAATTTGAATGTGAATAATTTTACCTCGAAGATGACGGCATATTTTCCATATTAAAGGGAGTAGCTTGTACGAAAAGATGGATAAATCTCACATCGACGATTGAACTCAACATTGCTAATGTTGATTCATCATCGTCAATCGGTACTGCAGAGAAGGTTGATCCCTCATACAACCACTTACAAGTTATTGTAAGTATATACTTGTCGAGCGGGAGATCAGTGACTTCGGAAACTCGAGACAGTAAGCCAATGTAAGTTAATTGGCATGGTAATGTAACCATCCGTTTCTTGCCCCCAATATATTCTACGTGGTCATCAGAGACATCAATCGATCCTCCCCAATATACTAATACATGAGCGGTGTTGGGGGCCATCTATACGAATAAAATAATGATTTAATTAGTTTAATTACACAAAATAATTACTTAATAATCGGATGTAACAATTACTTTAATTAACATTTTAGTCGGCTGTTATCTTTAATAATCAAGAATTCAATTGATATACTAATCACTCAGAAATGGAATCCAAAAGTCCGGTCTTGGGGCCTCATCGGTGCTCACCACAGTGAGTCCTGCCAGCGCTGTATAGAGACCCTCTCGGCGCTCGATTCCAAATCTAAATGACATTAATTTTAACATGAATATGTGCACTTTTAAATCTAAATAAATGAAATGCTAATGTAATGTGTAATGTCCCCTATTTAATTCAACATCATTAGATTACTTCATAGACAAATGATTTATCATTAAAAAATAATTATTTTGAAATATATTTTAACTAATCATCAATTTTGCACAACTAATTACTTGTTAAATTTAATAAAAAAATCTTGAATAAAATTACCTGAAAGATGCGTGTCTTCTCTTCTACTAGAAATGTTATCCAAAATATAATAATATAGCGTCCTCACTGATAGAACCCTGCAAAAAACACAGAACAAAATCTACAAACAAAAATATCTTATTCTTACTTGAATAAGATTAGTCGATCGAGAGCAGCAATCACACTTCAGAATACAGAATGAGGGAACCAGAGAGAATGAATGGGGAGAAGATGAAGAATGAGAAGGAGAGGGTGAAATTGTGAGGAGGATGAATGAGGGGGGGGGGGCGTTTTATATAGGAAATGGGGAGGAGGGGACCGTTGGCAAATTTCCAACGGCCCTCTCCCAAATCGGCACCTCAGGTGCCGATTTGGGAGATATCCGTTGGTACGCCTCCCAAATCGGCACCTGAGGTGCCGATTTGGAGAGGGCGCCAACGGGTATCTCCCAAATCGGCACCTGAGGTGCCGATTTGGAGGGGGCGCCCCAAATCGGCACCTCAGGTGCCGATTGATGCCTAATTTTTTTAATTTCTTCCCCTTGATGCTTATTTAATTAATTACGAATTTTTTAATAATTATTAAAAAAAATCCCATTCATGATGGATAGAAATACAATACTTACTGTATAGATACATATTCGACACTTGTCAGAACCAAAAAACTCAATTGATGCATTTTTCTTTTGATTGTCTTCCAGTATGTCTTCTTCTGATTAAATCTACATATTCCATATCAAAAAGTGTTATATAACTTTATAATCCATTAGATAGCGCTTACATTCATTGTCAAGCAGATGCACAAGGAAGTTGTTGGGAAAGTTCTCCTGCACATGACAACTTATCCCAAATTCAGACCAATCATGGTCCTAATGAAGATTTGAATTGACAACTTAATATTTGATTTCCAATTGCCTGATTGGAGATGAATTGATGGATCTAATGATTTTATTGATTGGCTTTGATTCTTTCCTTCTTGATGAGATTCTGCATATTCTTTCCAAGGTTGGCAGGATCCCTTGGTTGATTGTTTGATTTGGACATTTTGATGGATGCACAAGGCTTTTTTATAGATACAAATAGCGAGCATGAGGCACATACCGACACATACATACCAACATATTCCAACAGAATTTCTCATAGCACAAGAAAAGAAATCAGCTGAGAGAGGCAGAGGGAGAAGAAAGAAGGTTCGTAGAAACTATAGCAAATTTTGAGGGAGAAGAAAGAAGGTCCATAGAATTTACACTAGGCATTTATACATAATAAGTTAGTTGTTATTTACAGATTTTTGTATATGCAAAGTTTGTAAAAACTTTTATTTTCCCGAATTATGTATAAGGTTCTCAAAATATTTTGAACATACTTTTGCAAATATTTTTTTCAAATATTTTGAAAATAATTTTTACAAATAATTTTGCAAACATTTACAAAATTTGAAAATCATTTTGCAAAGAACTTCAAACAATGTGTAAAGATTTTTAAAATATTTTTACAACAATTTTTCAAATCATTTGCAAACTGAATTTTCAAAAAAATTATTCAAATAATGAAAAATATTTTTGCAAATAAAAAGTTTTACAAAATTTTGTAATTTTTTTCCAAACGATTTTCAAAAGATTTATCAAGATATTTTCCAATTATTTTTTAAATCATTTTACATAATATTTTTAAAGTAATTTATTGACCAGCGGAGTATATTCTTTACAGTTGATTATTGTATACTTTAATCTATATGGTATTTTAGCCATATTATTAAAAAGAGGTTGGGGAGCTTGCACCAAAGTGCGTGTAACTTTACATATATCGGTACCATAAATGTCTATATATTTTTATTTTTTTTGAAATGAAATCATTTGGGATTTAGATCACCATATATTATCATGATGGCATTCAAAATTCAATTTAACCCGAGACTTCTAATCCATCCATCAAGACTATGCAATTTTAACAGTCTTAGAATTGCTGAAATTTATCCCTTCCAGATGGACATGTTAAGAATGTCTATTTTACATGAAATTTGAAACATGTTCTCCCATAATAATTCTAAGTAATTTCCCTCAAGTTTTTTTCGGAAAAAATGGGTGTTTGTGGCACCGATGCATGTACATTTACATGCACCTTGGTGCAAGCTCCCCAACCTCTATTAAAAATATGCAAATATAAGTTATGGCTAAAGTATATACAATATATATATACAACTATCCAGTACTTAGATTGATCTATGTCTTCATAGTTTAGAGAGGAAAAAAGAAGACATAACTCATACTAAGTATAGAAAAGCCTATACTACAACAACTAAATAAAGGATGAGAAGTCGATCATCCCCATGTACTTAGGATAATTAATCCTAAGTGTACCGGACTATTTATAAAATAGAGATGATCCAGGATCAAAATTTACGAAATTAACGTCCTCGGCTTGTCCCCCCTATACTTAGGGTAAAATATCCCTAAGTATAGATAGAGTGACAAAAATTGAGAGACAAGCGAAAGAAAGAATAACGAATAATCCAAGGGCACTCCCCCCCCCCCCCCAATTAGGATGAAGCATATCCTACGTATAACACAGATGAATGGGATGAGTGCCACACATAAGAATGAAAGAATAGAAATGAAAAGAAGAAAAAGAAAAGAAGAAAATTAATCAAAGATATTTTGGGGAGTATTGTCTGGATCCACTGATGTTGTTGAAGCTTCATCATCAATACTTGGATAGAATCGACGGCAACCTGGACTGTGTCGTGCTCTAGATATGGCTTCAGCAACTGACCGTTGACAATGAAAGGGTTGTGCGTCACCTGACAAGTCTGATATGTGGATACTTCTGTTGTCACGCACAGTCCATATATAGGACCATGTCCATTTACTCTCCAATTTTCCTAAAAAAATCTTCAACTTTACGTTGAACAATCACACTTTCTGTCTAGGTTCGAAGGTCTTTCTCTTGATATGCTTGTCATGTCAGCATTTGACCTTCTCCTTATACATTAAGCTGTTGTCGTAGGTGTAGTCTCGGAATTCCATGAGCTTGTTCAGATCCAGTTTTCTTTGCTGACCACATTTCTGCAAGTCGAGGCTACAGATATTTACTACCCAAAGTGATTTGTGAACTAATACCACGAGCATATGGTATGGTTTTCCATAGACAAGATGATAGGGCGACATGCTCAGTGGAGACTTGTAGGCGAATCTGTATGCCCAGAGAAGTGAATCCAGAAGTTGTGACCAGATATTTCTGTCCGGCCTCACAAGTTTCTGTATGATTGTCTTGATTTCTCTGTTGGATAATTCAGCCAGGTCATTTGACTGTGGATGATAAGGAGATGTGACTTGGTGATCAATGCCATATTCCTTCGTTAATTTCTTTACCTCCTTGTTGATAACATGGCTACAACTGTCTAAGATGAGAGTTTTAGGTATCTCGAACCGCGAGATGATGTTCTCCTTCAAGAATCTACATACTGCTCTTTTGTCTGTAGCTCAAGCTGGGATAACTTCAATCCATCGACTCACATAATCTAAGACAAGCAGGATGTATTCATAGACTTGACTATTCGGAAATGGACCTATGAAATAAATGCCACATGCATCAAACACATCAGAAATTTGAATGAATTTGAGGGGCATGTTGCCTTTAATACCAAGGGTTTTTCCCATTTTCTGACAATCAGTGCATGCTTTCACATACTCATTCGCATCCTTGAATAGTATGGGCCCCAGTGACCACACTACAGTATCTTTGCTGTCGTTCAGCTTCCAGAATGGTGTCCACCAGATTCGAGCTTTATGCTAGTTCTTGAGGACATTTGGTGTACTCCTTACGAGGAATAGATCGATGGCAATACAATCTGCTTCTGCCCAGAACAAGTATGGGGCTTCCCATTGGTAAATAAATATCGGGCATGATTTTTCCTTCTTGATTCTCGTCCAATCTTGTGGAACCACCCCGGATACGAGGTAGTTCATAATGTCGACATACTAAGTGAGGGACCCAATGCTTAGGATGGATTCATCAGGGAAGGTCTCTATGATTGATGTACTACTCAATTGACTCTCTTGGCATTCAATTCTGGAGAGGTGATCTGCAACCATATTTTGAACTCCAGGTTTATCTTTGATTTCCAAGTCAAATTTTGGAGGACAAGGATCCGTTTGAATAGACGTGATTTGGCATCCTTCTTTTGCTGCAAGTATCAAATAGTAGAGTGGTTAGTGGAAATAATTACTTTGGATCCAATAATGTAGGATCTGAAATTTTCTAAAGATAAGACAACCGCCAGCAATTCTTTCTCTATTACTATGTAATTTATTTGTGCTTCATCAAGTGTCTTGCAGGCGTAGTGAATGGCGTAGGGCATCTTATCTCTTCTTTGTCCTAGAACAGTCCCAACTGTGAAGTCTGATGCACCCATCATGATCTCAAATCGTAGAGACCAACTCGATGGTTGTAGGATTAGAGCTTGAGCGACGAGATTTTTCAATTGCTAAAAAGATTGGATAACCTATTTATCGACAATGAACACGATCTCCTTGCACTAAGCTCAGTAAGAGGCTGGGCAAGCTTGCCGAAGTTCTTGATGAATTGACGGTAGAAGCCGACATGCTCAAGAAATGACCTCACATTCTTAACATTCTGAGGTGCCTTTAGATTTACGATCGCATCCACCTTTGCCGAGTCGACCTCCATGCCACGCTTGAGACAACATGGGCCCAGCACGATCCCTTCAATGACCATGAAGTGTCTTTTCTCCCAAGATAGTATGAGATTTACTTCATGACATTTCTGAAGCACTTGGTCTAGGTTCTCAAGACAAGATTCAAAACTGTCACATATGAGAAGTCATCCATGAACACTTCGAGAAAACTGCCAACCATATCGGCAAAGACATCAAGCTTGCATCTTTGGAATGTTGTGGCTGCATCACACAGACCAAAGGCATTCTTCTAAAAGCATAGGTACTGAAGAGACAAGTGGATGCCATTTTCTCTTGGTCCTCGGGGGCAATTGCTACTTGTTTGTATCCAGAGTACCCATCAAGAAAGTAGAAGAACTCCTTACCGACCAATCTTTCCAATACTTTATCAATAAACATCAGAGGAAAATGTTCCTTCTTCGTCATCGAATTCAGGTGTCGGTAGTCAACACACACATGCTATGATGTTGGTATTCAGGTAGAGATCTTCTCCCCTTTATCATTGGTAACAACGATGATCCCTAATTTCTTTGGCACTATGCGCAAGGGACCGTTGAAAAGACTTTTTTGGGTTTTTATTTAATGGAATAATTCACAAGATGAAATTATCAAAAATAATTCAATGGTAAACCAAAGAAATAAAAGGAATCTTCTTATTTTCAACTCTTATTTTTATGTATGTTTATCTTTTTATCATTTTTATGATTTTTTTATATTTTTTTAATGTTTTCTAATTTTGACTTTTTGATTTTTTTTTATTTTTAAATTTTATATTTTTAATTTTTAAAACAAAATAAATAAAATAATATACATGTATAAAGAAGAACACTCTTTTAAATTTTTTAAATATAACAAAAATATGCAGAAAAATCAAATAAAAATATTTTTGTGTTTTTTGCATTTTTTTATTATTTTTGTGATTTTTCAAGAATTTTTTAGTTTGTTAAGGTTTTCAAAACAATTTAAAATAAGGAATATAAACAATAGAAAATAAGGAAATGTTTTAGGTTTTTAAAATAGGAAATAAAATTAAAAATAAGAAAAATAAAAACAAACAGAAAGATCATTTTTCAAGCCTTCAAGAAAGCTAATTTATGTGTTTTTTAGATTTTTATGCTTTTATAAGAACTTTTTTTAATGTTTTATGTATTTTGTTTTTTTATTTTTATAAGGAATTTAAAAATGAAATTTATACAAAAAGTAAAACTAAAACACACACAAATTTTTATAGAATTTTTAAAAAGTTTTTCAAATTTTTGTCAATTATCTACTTCAAACAGGGAAATTAAAGGAGATTTTTGAATTATTAATAATAATAAAACAAATTATTTAAGCAAACAGAAATTAGGGTAATGAATGTTATTAGCATGAATTAACAAGAATTTTTTAGGTTTTTTAGAGTGATTAGCTAATTATTAAGCATGATTAACACTCAATTTAATTCATTACAGTACATGGATTGAAAGTAATAAGAAGTTATTTAAAGGAATAAATCAATAACAAAAATAAGAAATCGAAGGTGAAAAGCACAAATATACCACTAAAAAGCACGTGCCAATGCACATGAGTCACACTGGCACAGACTTTAAGGTGATTATTTTATTCTTAAAGAACTAATAGTAACAACAAACAACAATGGTTTTTATTGAAATTACTCCAAAAATAATGTGCAAAGCACGATCTGTAGTTAAAATAGGACATACACGTAAATAAACAAAAACAAAAAGGGAAATTATGCAAATGTTCAGATAACTACAACAAGACACGTGCCTCTAGAAGGTGTTATTTACAAAATGAAATAAAAGCAAGGCTAAAAGTGCAATTGTTCACCTGGCAGCCAGCAATCGCATGCTAGATTGGATGGTTGGTTTTCAATGTAGAGGCTCTGGATCTATGGCTGAGAATTGGGGCTCGATCAAAGGCTGAGATGGCGATCTAGGCTGAGTTGTTCTTGAACTTATGGACACTATCAGCTGAGGAAGAACAACGGATGAATGTCACCGCCAATGAGTTTCAACCGGCCATATCTCGACCGTTCTCCACCTAAGCGTTGCCTGATGGTTAGAATGGCCTCTGGCTGCTCCACCTCATCGATTGGATCTACTAATGGAGCTCAAAGATAACCGATCCTTGATTTGGAAGCCTCGAAGGTCTGGAGGTTAAAGTTGACTTCCCAAGTTGCACTCCTTCCTCCAGTAGCACTCCAAGGACCTACAATTACGTTTACCTGTTCTGGATGGAGGGCATAGGAGTCTATGTTTCTGGAAGAAATTTGAATGACATATTAGAGGGATATAGTTATGAAAATCCATGGAAGTATTTTAAAAAAATAAAAAAAATTGGTAAAAATGAAAGTGGACTAGGTAAGTTACCTACTGCATGGAGTAGGATCCCTTTCCTCTATATATATAGAGAGAGGAGTGACCCAGTGAGAGCAAATATATAGATATATAGAGAGAGGAGGGGCTTATCCAATGAGCCATGTGCCCATTAGCATGTTAGTGAGCACTCATTCCGGGGCCATACACGTGTATTAGCCATAACTATATTTCTAATTATAGGCAACCACATATTTAACAATGACTATATTTCCAATTATACAGTGTCCCTTAAAAAAGGATGGCGATTTTGGAAAGAAAAGATTCAAATAAATGATTTTGTGCGGATGATTAAGATCCAAACGATGGGATAGTAATAAATATACTCCGATCAAGTAAATGCTTGTTATGAGACCGGTAATATCAAGACAATGACCAATAATGTACATCCAAATAGTTACCTTGTGCAGAATTTAGTAATATGTATACAATGGTCAAGTAAATGTGTTTTGCGAGATCAGTAATAATATAACAAATTATTAGTAATACCATTGCATATGTAATGAGCACTGCATTCATTTTTGTAATATCTTTCCTTTTTCATCAACGAAGCATGCTATTTATTTCACTAATTCATTTTTCCTTATGTGCATGTATTTAATAACTTCTTTTTCAAAGTACTATTTCCATATTAATCGTATAGAAGGTGAAAATGTTAATGATTATATGTTACTTTCTTACTTGAGCAATGTCCGTGACTTACTAACCATTTATTTTATTATTACTGATCGCATAGTAGCCATTACTCGAGAATTGTATAAATATTACTGAACATATGATATAAGACATATATATACACATTACTGAACACATAACAAAAATTTACTTGAGAACTGTATATATATTACTTGAGTATTGTCTCTAAATTACTAAATTTTGTTCAAAGTAATAATACATATGGAAATTACTGACCAATTGTTATGGTTTTATTGACTTTTCAATAAGCACTTACTTGACCAATGTATACATATTACTGAAATCTGTACCATATAATAAATGAATGTAAATTATTAACCGTTGTTTGGACATTACCGATCTCGCAACAACTATTTACTTGACTATTGTATATATATTACTGACCTGTATATTTGGATCTCAAATTTCTGCAAGAAATCATTGATTTGAACATGTTCTTTCCAAAACAGTCTTCCTTTTTTTAGGACACAATATAATTTGAATACCATTTATTGTTAAGTCGCTTTGCATTTTAATATCCTTCCAAAAATGATATCCTTCGAAATAGGTAATCATACAATTGGTAATACACGTGTGTGGCCTAGAAATGGTGCTCAACGAAATGCTAATGGGCCCTGTGCGCATTAGATAAAAATCTTATATGTATATATATATATATATATATATGAGTGATCCTGTGAGAGCATCAGAGCAGTGATTCTGGACCACTAGATTCAACTAGGAGAGAGAAGACCATGAGAGAGAAGATATAATCTAGTGATCCAGAATCATTGCTCTAATGCTCTCACAGTTTTTTGCTCTCACAGGATCACTCCTCTCTCTCCCTCTATATATATGGGAAAAGGAGTATGCTTCCTGAGTGTAGCTAACTTACATGCTCCCACAACTTTTTCCCTGTATTTTTTTTATTTTTTGGAATGAAACCTATTGGAATTTAGATCACAAAACCATGGTGTCATTACAAATTGACTTAATTTGAGACTTCTATCCCATCTATCAAGACTTTCAAATTTTAACGGTCTTAGAATTGCTGAAATTCACCCCCTTCAGATGGAGGGCATATGAGTCTCTGTTTCTGACGAAATTGGAAATGATATGTTAAGGGGATATAGTGATGAGTATACATATTTCCACTTTCCAAAAAAATAAAAATGTGGAAAATGAGGGTGGAGTAGCCGATTGGCTACACCTAGGATGCAGCCTCATTTAACACTATATATGTGGGAAAAAGGAGTATGCTCCATGGTTGTAGCTAACTTACATGCTCCCACCCATTTCTCCTGTATTTTTTTATTTTTTTGAAATGAAACCTATTGGAATTTAGATCACAACATGTCACCATGGTGTCATTAAAAATTCGACTTAATTCGAGATTTCTATCCCGTCCATCAAGACAGTCAAAATCTAACGGTCTCAAGATTGTTGAATTTGACCCCCTTCAGATGGAGGGTATGGGAGTCTTTGTTTCTGACGAAATTAGAATGACATATTAGGGGGATATAGTGATGAATATACATATTTTCATTTTTCAAAAAAAAAGGAGGGAAAATGAAGGTGGGAGTTGCCATTGGCTACACCATGGGTGTAGCCTCATTTAACTATATATATATATATATATATATGGAGCTGGGGAAGCTGCACCCAGAGGTATAGCCAACTAGTTGCACCCGATTATTTTTTCATTGATTTTTTGTATTTTTGAAATGAAACCTAGGAGGATTTAAATCACCATATATCACCACGGTCTCATGTCAATTTCAACTAAATTTGATACTTCTATCATCTCCATCAAAACTATCACATTTTAACAGTTTTAGAATTGCTGAAATTGACCCTATCTAGATGGACATGTTAGGAATGTTTGTTGTGAATGAAATTTGAAATACATATTCCACTCAATAAACTAAGTAAATATGAGACTGTTAAATTGTGACTGTCTTGATGGATAAGTTAGAAGTGTCAAAATAAGTTGAAATTTGGAATGATACCACGGTGGTATATTGTGACCTAAATTCTCAAGGATTTAATTCAAAAAAGACAAAAAAATTGAGGAGAAAAGGGGCGGATGTAGGAAAGTTACCTGCACATGGGTGTATGCTCCCTTTTCCCATATATATATATAGGGTTATATGGGGCTGCTTGATGGCCCGAAAAATCCGAGCAACTAAGGATGAAGAAACACAAAGGTCGTTGCGACCTCAGTCGCTCAAGAGTCCCTCGGTCAATCAAGAAAATGTAAAGCAGACCACCAAAATAAGATAAAAATCAAATAAATGTGATAGCGGTCTTAGCTATTAGATTAGCCTGGTATAGCGACCAGGGTCGGACTCAGGGAGCACGTGATGGCCTTGCGGCCTATGAAGTAGTCTAAAAAAGAAATAAAATAAAAGAAATGTGTTTTTGGTGGATTTTTAATTTTTATATTTTTTGGATTTTTAATTAATAAAGAAAATAAAGAAACTAATAAAACAAGCCAATTCAAGCAATTATTAAAGCACTCAAAAGTCAACCAAAAATTCAAATAAAAATGTTTTTGTGTAATTTATGTTTTTTACTGTTTTTAGTGAATTTTTGGTATTTTTCTGATTTTTATTTAATTTTCTAAAAATCAAACAATGCAAGAAAACAAGGGTCTGTCCAGCCAAGATTGGGGGACTTAGATAAAATATCTAAAAGTCCCTAAAAAGCCTGGAGGTAATTTTCGTGTAAAGAAGAAGAACCAAGGAAATTTTAGGCACCTGAATTATTATTTTTGGATTTTTAAATTAATTATTAGAATTTTATGGGTTTTTAGGTGTTTTACAATTTTTATGAGTTTTATAAAATGAAAAATGACCAAAATTTGTCAGAAATTCAAACAAGACAAAAGAAACACTAAGTAAATTTTTTGTAATTTGTAGAGGTATTTAAATATTTTTTGTTGAATGTTTTAAGTCAGACAGTAAATAAAAAGGCTGTTTTTGAATTTTTAAAAATAGCAAATAAAAGTAAAAATGTCTCCAAAAATTCTAGAAAATTTACAACATGGCAGGAGTCATGTATCCAATTTTCATTGAATTTGGAGTGAGTGTGATATTTTATTCAAAATCAAAACCTATGTACAGTGCATAGGGACCTGTACGTAAATACCAGAAGTTCCAGGGGGTCCGGTGCAAAAATCCCAAGAAGTCACACGAGGCACGTGTCTGGGGCACACAGGGACCTAATTGCAAAGAAACAAAGTTCCTGGACTATTTAATAACAAGTATTAAAAGTCCAGGGGCTTAGATGTAAATGACCCACTAATAAACGCACATGCGCATAAAAATCATTCACAGGGGCATATCTGCAATTTTCTAAAACATTTCATTCATTCAATAACAACCCAGAACTACAAGGCTAAGTATGCAAATATCCCAGACAAACACGTGTCGATGCACGTGACACACTACAGGCATGGGTATACATGCAAATCGCAGAAAGATAAGGTCTAAAGTGCAATTTTCCTAACGCAAATAAAATGCTAAAAATATTTTACAGGACTAAAACTAAACAAAGCTAAAGCTAAGGTCCAAAGGGAATATTTACCCTTTATTAAGTAGGCCGTCGGGTGGGCGCCACGTGTGCTGATCGACGGCTGAGAACGGGGTGGCGCCCAACGCTGGAAGCCTCGGGCTGATCGAACGGCCAAGGCGTCGCCACGTGGGAGATCGAACGGACGTGAGGCTCTGTGGCTAAACCTCGACGATCGATCGGTCCAGATCGCTCCTCCAAAGATCGGGCGGTGCTGAAGGCTCCTCAGAGGGACGGTCGGGATCTAAACTGGAGCCTAGGGTCGATCGGACGACAGGGAAGGATGGTGGACGAACTGGAGGCCGGCGACTTTCGTCGGGCCCGTGTGTGCTCTGGTGTCCTCCTCGCGGGCCACTAAAGATCGGAGAAGATGCGTGCTGGCCTTCCGCGTCGAATGGCGGCCTCCGATGACTCGACGGAGCTCTGGGGAGCTCCGGCGAGGTCGGCGGAGGTCGAGCGCCTGCACCTGGATGGTCGGGCCCTCAGATGGGCTCGATTGGACCTGCAAAACACAGCAAAACGCTCGCGGGTCGAGGGCAAAGTGCCTCGACCCTGTGAGAGGGGGTGACGGTGATCGGTGAGACGGGGCGGTCGAGCTCCGGCGAGGTGTAGACGGTGGAGCTCGAAACCCCAGCTCCTGTGCGAGCTGGGTTGAGTGAATGGGTGGAGAACGTGCGTGGGAAGAAGGCGAACATGATGGTGCGGTCCGATGATCGAGACTAAGGTGGACGTGGCCGGAATCGGAGGTGAACGGCGACGACGAGATTTGGGTGAAACTAGAAATTAAAGAAAAGGAAGGAAAACTAGGGCTACCTGGGTGGACGAGTCGACTGTGGATGAGCTGGGCTTGCTCTGGGTCGTTGCTTCACGGGTCGTCGTGGCCCGAGGCTCGAGCTCCTGCTGCAGGCGGAGCACGGCGGCGCAAGCTCGTCGGATCAGAGGTCCAGGCACCTTCTCCTCTCTTCGACACCACCAACAGAGAGCTGTCACCTCAGGGAAGGCAGTGGAGGTCACGAGAATGAAAGGTGGGGAGCCAAAGATGCAGAATTGGGTGGCGGAGCTCGGAACTTATACTGCCAGGGGTCCGGCTAAACCCGATCGGGTAGGGCAGCTCAGAGCGCGGACCCCGAGGCGGGCACCCTAGCGAGGATGTCGGATCTGGCGTGGACAAGTAGGACCCGGGGTTTGGGTGAGAAGCGATCGGGTCTGAACGCTAAAAATTTGAGAACTCGGGTCGGGCATCCAGGACCCGTGGGAAGTGGTCCACAGGGGGGAGTTGACCGGGCGGTCAACATCCCCGTGGACCAATGAGAGTCAGCCACCTGGAAATGATTTAAAAATTCAATTAAAAATAGCAAATGGCCGAATTATAAAAAACTTAAAACATGAAAAATATTTGTTTTAATTTTTTCTATTTTTTGTGATTTTTAATTAATTTTTCAAAATAAAAATAAGGTATTTACACAATAGGGCTATATATAGGTATATATACAATATAGGGTTTTGATTTTTGATTTTTAATTTGTCATTTTTGTGCATTTTTATTCCTATTTTATATTTTATTTATTTATAGCATAAAATTAGGAATAAAAAGGTATTTTTATTTTATTTTTATTATTTATATATAAGGGTGAAATAAATAGATATATACATCTATGTACATGGTATATTTACATATTCTTTTTGGTTTTTAATTTTGTTCTTTTTATTTTGTTTTTGTTTTTAGGGTTTTTATTTTATTTATTTACATCATAAAAGATAGAATATATACAAAATTTTTGGAATTTTAATTTATTTATTTATAAGGTGAAATAAATATGGATGTGGTTGTATGTACATGATGAATATATACAAAAGTGACTCTTTTTATTTTCTTTTTAATTTTTCTATTTTTGTTTTGATTTTTATAATTACAAATATATACAAATATTTACAAGCCTCTTTTATTTTATTTTTAGAGGAAAATATAATTATTGTATTTACAGGGTTATTTACACACATGAGCTCCTATCTCCCTCTACTTTGGCTTTTATGCGGTCAGGTCCATGCTGAGCCCTCCCTTGGGTTAGGTTGCTCAACATTTATTCTAAATATTTCCCTCTTTTTCTTTTTAATCTTTATTCTTTTATTTTTACACAAAAACATGCTAATTATTACTTTTTACACAATGCATGCTTTTGGTAATTATTGGTATTTACAAATATATACATGCATTTGCAAAGGGTTTTGTAGCTAAAATATAAGAATAAAGAGTGATGAATGAGTATTCATCACTGCTCTCCCCTCATTTTTCCATATTTTTTTGAAAACTATCACCATGTATATTCACATATATATCCCTCCATTATGTCATTTAAATTTCGTCAGAAACGGAGACCCTTATGCCCTGCATCTAGAACATGTCGATTACAACAATGTTTAGACCGTTGAAATTACATGTTCTAGATGGAGGGTATATGAATCTCTGTTTCTGACGAAATTTGAATGACATATTGAATGGATATATAGATGAATATACATAGTAATATTTTTAAAAAAATAAAAACATTGACCCATTTTTCCCATATATATAAGGTTGATCATGTGAGAGCTAAAAACTGTGAGAGCATGAGAGCAATGATTTTGGTAAGTTACATCGATAATGTACAAAATTCAGCTATTTATGAATTTTAAAGTACATTATCGATCTTTGCAATAAATAATATTTATTATTATACATCTAGAATAAAAAAACATAGCAAAATCCTTAAAATTATTTTCTTATCAGTATCCGAACGCCAGAATTGTTTAGGAAAATCAAATTCGTTAGAGATCAACATGAACAACACCATGATAAACTATCTAATTTTCTATTCCTTAGAAGAAGATAACCCTACATTAAACCAAAGCTCATATGATCTTTAAATAAAAATATAATTAATCAAATACTAATTAACCCCTCGCTGATAAAACATACACAGTGCATGAAAAAGAAACCCTTCGTAGACTCAACAAGAACACATGGCTATAAAAAGAACATAAATATATGTCTATATCTATATCTATATTTATACTATATACTAAAGCTGGGTTTTCCCAGCCGCTTTAGTTTTTACACTGACACGTAGATAGGCCATTTAGCCTTCTCCTCTCCATTTTGTCCTCCCATCCAAAGACCGCTTCTCGCCCACCTTCTACGTCCTCTCCACCTACTCGCCTCCATAAACCGCCCCCTCCTCCTTCCCGCTCACCTCTGACGACCTTGATGATGTCGTCCTCCTCCTAGACATGTGTCTCTCCCTTCCAAGACCTTCCTCTACCTCCTCCCCTGCCCCCTCCACCTCCGCCAACCGCTCCCTTATCTCCCCTCTCCCATCCAATCATCATCATGATGAGCCCTCTCACAATAAGCCCTCTGTATCAAACCTCCTTATCCTATTCTTTACCCCCGAGCCTTCTCTCCTCCATTTCCTATTGCAGTGCTTGGAGAAGCTTTGAGAGCTCATGTTTGACTGAGGTACTCCCTCTCTTTACCTCTATTCTCCATGTACCGATTATTTTGATATTCTTCTTAGGCAAAGAGATGATGGAACCGTGACCAGGTGTGTAGGATCTCCGTCGTGAGCACTAGAACCCTCGCCGTGAACATCAATATGTCGTTGGAGACGGTGGTCCTCCACCTATATCAGAAAAAGGAAGTCGATGTACATACCCGGAGTTCTGTCGGCTCCCCCCTCTACGCCTCTCTGTTATGCGTAAGGTCCACTTGGAGTCCAGTCCCTCTCTCACTGCTGTTAGCGTCGACATGCACTTGGTCATTAGTTTTTTGTTCAAAAGATGGGTTGACTTGAAGAAGAAGAAGAAGATAAAGAAGATGATGGTGCTAAGGGTGTACCTGGGGAGTCATAATTCTTAGTTCAGGTGGGAGCACTTTCCCTACGGTGATGTTGGTTTGTTGGATATCACCAGAGATTTCACTCTCGAATCATGGCTTCATATGTTGACTTTGTTTTGTCACAAGAGGAGGAGGAGATGAACAGATGCATCTAATGACGGAGGAATTTAAAAAGGCATTCCCTACTTCATCACCACTGTCTGTAGTCCAAGGAACGCAACCCATTTCATGTAACTACCACTTCTTCTTTATCCTCTTCGATTGTTCCCTCTTCATAACAAGAGCCACATGGCCCTCTTTATTACTTTGCCAAGGCTGAGATGGATCCCTCCTCCAAATCTCTGGTCCTCATGCTCAATGGAGGTAATGGAGTTCCTTAACATGTTGTTCCACCAGATGAGTAGTCTAAATAATGTGGGTAACTATGCATCTGGTACTACAGGGGCTTGGTTGTTCATCTCTCGGAGTTGTCGCATTCTTTGAGAACGGGCCATCCCGACCGAGTGGGTAGGTGCCGGTGAGGAACGACCGCAGTTGGAATCGAGATAACACCAAAGGATTGTTTTTTGGACTGTTAATTTCTAACTGAAGTTACTAATGTGATCCCTTTATATTATATTGCAATTACCAATATGTTGTATATGGTAACACCAGCAGGTCGCACAACTCCTGTTCGAGTTCAACAAGCGAGAACACATTTCAATCTCGAGGGGATCATGGGATTGCTGTGAGTACTATAGGTGAAACCTATCTCCGATTTGCTCCATAATGATCGTGCCAAAGTTACCAGGGAGACCAACAGATTCATCGACAAGTACAACGTAACCCTCAACATGTGCATATCGTCCATGCTCTCACAGTCGAAGGTTCTTCAACCGCAGGTCAGAGTTCTCAACTCCCTTGTTGTCCAACTGCTCACCAACAATTAAATTTGGATCTTTGTTGCACCAAGTTTGAACTTCAGTTAATTAAACAAGTCCCATATTGGCATGGATAAAAAGCAAGTTTCCGATCAGATCGACATCTCTGTGGAGGACGAGATGGTGAACTACCTCGATAGAAAGGATGTACAGAGCACGTTCCTTGTGCAGATAGCCGTGGTCTCGAAATGGACAATTTGCAGCAGGTGTGATAAAAAAGATGTAGTTCAATTACCACATTTTAATGCACATTTCAATTTAGATCAATACCACGCTTTTGGTATATTTGTTGTAGTATTCTGGAATATGATTTCCTCAACTTGGAGATACCTGCCACTCAAATTGTGGGCTCACGTGTGCAATCCAGAATCCCGGTATAAGCTTATGATAGATGAACCACACATGAGATAATAACATGTTGTGACTTTTTGCTGACAATGGGGATCAAGATTCCCACCATCCCACTGACGAAAATCTCATCAGGAGTTTTCTTTATACAGAAAGGATGAGAGAGTCCCATTTTGTTGCTACTGCGTATTTCACATGATGTTCGTGTCCTAAGATTTAAAATTTTATCATATGCTAACAGGTCACGATCTCAACATTGCTTTTGCTTCATTTAAATAAAATCTTGGAGATCGGTTATCGCTAGCGCTCTAGATATTCTTAGAAGATGCTGGTGATGTACTCCAATGTTTGATTGGTTTATTACATGATCTCCATGTGTAAAGTCTATTAATAATTTTCAAATGTCAAGAACTATATCGTAATTGAATATTTCAGGTTTATATCCTCTTCCATATTGTATATACTATCCTTTGTTACATACCATTATGTCTGATTTGATTTCGAGACTTTAGTCGATACTATTTTCTATTTACTACCATAAGAATTATAATAAAAGTTGAAGACAACATTTATATCTACATTTATTTTAGTTCTTATAATATTTCTGAAAAAGATATCCCCTTTGGTATCCTTAATATACATGAATGCTTTCAAGGATACAAGTTGGTAGAAGCCTTCATTGTAATAGGGGCTCTCATGAGCATGGTTTTTACTCATAATACATGAATACCATGTGACTAGAAAATATAATCAACATGTATGAGCAATTTAGATGTTAAATTTTCATGAGAATAATGTTTACTCATAAAATACCATGCTTTCATGAGCACGATACTTTATTTTGTTGACTACCAATGGTATGTTACAACATGATCTGATTTCAGTTTAAGGTTGGTGTGTTGCCTCTGTTTTCAGTTACTTCATTTTATTAACCTGATGTGCTTTCGACAATTATCTATCTACATAATAGTGTCAGCAGTCCATTTTGGATAAATCTCATAGCAAGTATAGCTACATCCCTATAAATATCCATTGTAATATGTGTATATTTTCCTTGGTTCCCTTTCTTCGTTAAATGTGTTTTTTAGTTACAAATCAAGTTTTTTTTCTATCTTTATAAGTTGTATTTGTATTATACTAAGCATGTGTTCTTAGATGTTCATTGCATCCTGATTTTCAAAATATTTTTGCAAGCCCAATGAACAAATATCTACATACAAGATACGTAAGTGGGTAAAAAGTTCATATTTTTTACAAAATGTATATGCATTAACTTCCACATATAAATCAATAGATTTCTAATCGCTTTGTGAAATGCATTTATACAAATATATCTGCATAAACTTCCCCACTTTTTTATTTTGAAACTATATCAGGAAGTAAGTTTCTCTATTATTCATGATGTATATGTATTTGTAATCAAAATTATATTTGAATACTGATCAAGTTTGGAATATTTTTTACATTTAGATGGTTATAGACAAATATTAAAATCATTAGTTTATATTTTATCTATAAACATTTTTAGTGAAATTAGCTTCTTAGATATTTTTTATAATTAGTAATATTCAATTAATTTTAAAAATAAAATAAATACTATAGATGTTAAGAAACAACGAGTATATCATTTTTCTAATGTAACAAACTCGAGTATTTATTGTTTTGCTAAAAAGGAAAATTTGGTTTTTTTATATAGGAAAAAATTACAGCATTTTTGTATTTAATAAAAAATAAATAAATTTTATCTTACAAAAAAATCTGCATATTTGTTTTGAGCTTATTAGCCGTATAAATGAAACAATTTAATTCACATATTCATCCCATCGACGTATCCGGCTTTTTTATATGAAAGTTGGATTGTTTTGTTTCATTAAATGTTCATCAATAAGATTAGCTCTACGAATGGGGTGAAATTAATATGTTTAATACACGTTCTAAAAATTCAATATCCTGCAATTTCATCTATATTTTCTCTATATTTTGATTGAGATAAAATGATAAATTCTATACTATTTTAAAATATTTTCCATATTATTATTTTTGAATATCATACTTTTGTTATCACATATACAAAATTACACAATGTTACTATTATTTCCTTTATATTCTTTATAACATGATGGGTCTATTTCAGAATATTTTTTCATATTATTATTTTGGAAGACCATATTTTTTTTGTTATGATATATAAATATTACAAAAGATTGAATGCTTTCCAATCTTAACATATTTAATAGATGTAGAATCCATGGCTTCATGATACGATAATTATAAGATGTTTTGATTTTTATTTATACAAAATCTTCCATGAGAAGATAATTATAAACGAGCGACTTCCATAATATATTTTTTTAATTTACCATAATTTCTATATGTACTCGAGATTTTTTTCGAGTGATAGTAAATTAATAAGTAGTTCTGAGCAATTCAATAATTTTGCCTTGCTGCATAGTAGAGTTGTTCTGTATGTTTTCTTTGGTATAGTTTTTTCCCCTGACATTTCTTCATAATATATTAAATAATAAGAGAATAATAAACAATTTCTGTTACTTACTATTTATGCACACCGCAAATGAATGTTCTTTTTATAAACCGCAGCGAAGCACGGGCAAAAACACTAGTACATATGTTAAAGTTGTGTTTTCACCCATCTTTTCTTACAATTTAGAACATGTGGACTCCTGTGGTGCCTTTCCCCTCTCCCATCTCCTAATTTTTCGATCTCTTCCCCCTCCCTCTCCTCTCATTGCATCCCCACAACAAGATCCATCACACTTCACTCTCTCCACTATGTTTTTCCTTCTCTTCTTTTTCATGCGTTCTTGTCCCATTTCCCAAACCCCATTTCGTTTTAAATGTATTTAATGAAATAATATATTTAATTGTACTATTTAATGTAGTCCCAATGCATTTGAATATGTTTAATTTTCTATTGATATGCGCTTGAGCTTATACGTCGGTGTAGGGACATTATATGTGAGAACATTATTATTCTGGGTTCCAAAAAGAAATTAGAATATATGTGAGAACATTATAAAACAACTAGCATATCAAGTTTGACTTACTATTGTAGCTAAACTGGGAGATGGGGTAGGGGAAAGGCTCTACAAGAGTCCACATGTCTAACTGAGAGAAAAGCTGAGTGAAAAAAATGTCTACAAAAAATATTTTTTACCCCTTGCTATAGCATGCGGTTTCGTTAATTATACATTTAAAATATGCCAATAGAAAATTAAGAATTAATTGTTTATGGTACCTATATTAATTCATATCAAAGTTAGAAGATAGATATAAAATAAGCCTGTTAGAAAATTGTTGAACAATAAAAAATAAAAATACATACTTTTTACAACAAAAAAGATGATTAAAATGATTTAATTTTGAGTATAAAATAATATAATCCTTAAGATTCAATTTTCAAATTTAGTTTGAGACATCTAAGGCATATAGCAAATGGTAATTGTGGTCTAATGGACAAATACAATACAAAATGAGATTACAATGACAAATATGATGCCGAATATATAAAAGCAAGTATTATAAGCAAACTCGTAATTTTATACTTGAAATTTATAATGAATGGCATGTCAATTATTATATCGTCAACGACAGTCTGTACGCAAAATTCTTTGTTATCTTTAATTTTGGTATTTAATCGTCAAACAATGATTATAGCATAAAATACTAAGAAAGATAACATATGTCTATTAATATTTCATCCATGACGAATGCATTGTTGGACATGCGAGCCCACGGCGAGCCATTATGCAATAAATGTTATTGCAATTTACTCCTTAATCTGAAATAAAGAGTACATATTTTGCATAATAGGTCCCTTAGTACAATTAGGGTTATGTACCATGGCTATCTTAATGATCATACAGCTGTTGATTCAATTATTGATCATAGAGGCTGGTGCTTAGATGAATATCTAATGAGTTAGATTGAGGACTCATCAAGCACCGTCAAATGATTATTAAGAGATGATCTCCAGCCTGAGTAGGAGATGGCAATCCTCTCATTTAGGCTGATATCTGACCGACCTCTTGATGCAGGTCCTCTGCATAGGAATGGAGATTTGGAGGTGTCAGATGAGTTAGGTCAAAGAGTTGACTTAACGAGATCGAGATAACCAAAGTCCTATATCGTATGCTGTCACGATACAGGCACACATCCTCTGACCGGAGACAGATGTGTTACTATATGTTTGAGTATGTACATTTGGCAGACCAATAGGTTGATGACCTAATCAAGGTCTATACACCGGCGCGTTGGTGTGCATATAAGGGCATACGAGTAATACGATCTCTCAAAGGGATCATACAGGTTCAGTTTCTGAACCAGAAGACATGAGCTCACTCATGAGATATTGGAAAGAATTAAATTTCATGCGCATGGTCGTCTCGCTTTGGAAGCTTGACTGAATTTGTAGGTTTGATATATACTTTTGAAAAGTATATGATCAAGACCTAGGTATGATATATGCTTTTGGAAAGTATATGATCAATACCGACTCCCAATGATCGAATGAGAAACTTACTAATAAAACCACGAAGTAGACAGTGTAAAGTTGATCAAATACTTCGGGTTTAATCTGAGTCTTCCAGTATGCAGGATGTACAGGTGTTAGGAATACCTGAGGGTGATGTGATCATAAACGATTGTATAACCATGACGCTTCCATTCCTAGGGAGTGATGAAACGGGTCTGGATTTTAGTGACTCCTCTCAATAGAGAAGTAATCTGATCTTAGTCCAAATGTTGGACATTGATCTGAATGTGATTCAGATGCAATGAGAAGATCAGATTTGCGGTCTTAATTTAATCAAGCATCTATGGGAGGCCCGAGATCTGGATTTGAGATATGATCTCAATATCCATGTCACTATACGTGGAACAATACAATCGCCCTGTCCTTATCTCCAAGTATTCGTGGAGAAAGCGCATTATCCTTGAATGGGTTCAGGATAATTTCATTGTTGATAAAATGTATCCGAGCATTGAGAAAATGGATAATTAAATGTGATTTAATTATCAAGATTAATATGAATTTGATTCATGTTATAAAGAGAGTTATCTAAGATAATTGAATATGATTTAATTATCAAAGATGTGAATAATGTGAATATGATTCATGTTATTTAAGAACAAGAGAATAGAGATCCAAGATGATTAAATGTAATTTAATTATCATGGATATGAATAATGTGGATAGCAATATCCATATTAGTCATATATATTATAAATGTGATTTATAATATATAAGAGAGAGCTATTTGTAATTTACATTTGTTAATTAAATCTTAATGTGAATTGGATTCACATTGGACATTGAATTGAAAATGTAATTTACATTTTGTTTTGTATGATTCACAAATTTTTCAATGGAAATATTGCAATGTCTACAAAATAATTGAGAATTATTTTTGTAGAATAATTTGCAACAAAAGTTGTTGCAAATAATGGAGATTACATAAAAGATGAAATAGCCACCTTCCTAATGGAGGAGGGTGGACGGCCACCACTCCCATTAGGAAAGGGAGGCCGTTCCCCCTCTCCACATGGAAGGAGGCTTTCTCTCCTTTCATTATCTCCATGTATTGATGATTTAATTTTGTGATTAAATTGTGTTGATTTATCAACATATATTTAATTTAAATTAAATTGATTGTTGTTGGTTTTACCAACACAAAACTTAGTCATTAAAAGAAACACAATCAATGAGAGCCATTGGATTTGTGTTGTCCCATGGATTGAGATCCATGGATCCCAAAACCCTATAAATAGAGAGGCATACCCATGCTCTCTCTTTACAACATATGCTATTGTAGCACATCTCTCTCTTTCTTATTCTCTACACGCCTACTCCCTCTCTCCCTCTCATATGGCCGTCCACCATGGATGCCCTAGAGAGGTTCTCCATCGCCGCAACATCGTCGTTATGCTGCCTGTTCTTCTGCTCGTGGATCTCCGTCTCCTTCGGTGCGCCTCGCTCGTGAAGAAGACGTCGGATCTCGTGTGTCGATATCAGGAGATCCGCCGCTTGGATCATCAACATGGATTGCGAGAAGCACGCGGTTCATCCCCGCGCTCGCAAGTGTCTCCTCCGTCGGATCGGACTTGAGACAGGAGGTCTCTTCGTTTAGAGACTCGATCGCAACCACGCTTCAAGAGGTAATCCTATTACTTGTTTGTGGTTTAGACGAAACGATCCGAGAAGTGTTCTTGGATCATGTGGTTTCGTTGTATGAAAATTTTTTTAAATTCCGCTGCATGGAGCAACTCGTGCGACTAGTCGCTCCTCGTCGTATTCGATACGACGCTCACGCTTCCGTGATGCGCTTGAGGATCTAACCATATCCTTCATGTATAACATCAAATTTATTACTCGTTGCAAAACATCAAGTATATATGTGTTTTCATTTAGAATAATAAACTTTTTTAAGGATTTTTATACCTATAACCCTGAGAAATTTTGTAATAACATTCATAACTCTGCATAATCACAAATTACATGAGAAACCCCGAGTAATGCTCAACTCTTATATGACATAACCCTGTGTTATGTTCCGTTTGGGGTACTCATTATATTCGATAGTTTCCGTTGAAAAGGACAAAAGTACCCGTGAAGTTTTTTCTTATTTACAATAGCATGCCATCGCTGCCCCCCCCCTCGAGTTCCTCCCACGCTCGCCCCCTGCTCGAAGCATGCTGCTCCCGAGCTCCTCCTGCAACCCCTCCTCGTCGCCCCTGCCCGCAGCCCTCGTCCTCCCCCGAGCCCCGCCGCTGAGGAGCCCCACGCCCAGCAGCTGCTCCTCCTTGAAGGAACACCCCCCGACCCCCCACGCACGTTCCCTGTTCGAAGCCCCCGCCGCCACCGTTCCTTGCTCAAAGAACACCTCCCGCTGAGCTCCTCCTGGAAGAAACCACGTCCTCTGCTTCCCCCAACATCGCTCCCCGCCCGAAGCCACCCCTTCCCCCGAGCTCCTCTTGGAAGACCCCGCCTTCCCTGCTCGACCCCCTCCCCCCCACCCCCCACTGCCGAGCTCCTCCTGGAAGAGACTGCGTCCTCTGCTGCTCGAGGTGCTCACCTGGCCTCTCGATCCCCCCAACCCCCCCCTCCCGGAATAGACCACGTTCTCTGCTGCTCGAGGCGCCCACCCGAGCCTGGCCTCCCCTGCTCGAGCCCCCCAACACCGCTCCCCGCTGCCGAGCTCCTCCAGGAAGAGACCGCATCCTCTGCTGCTCGAGGCGCCCACCTGAGCCTTTCCTCCCCTACTCGAGCCCCCCAACCCCCCCCCCCCCCCCCCCCCCCCCGGCCCGAAGCCACCCCTTCCCCTGATCTCCTCCCGGAAGATGTCGCCTCCCCTACTCGAGGCCCACACGAAGCCCAAGCCCCCCACTCGATGCCCTCCCCCACCGCCTCCCCTGCTCGGAGCCGCCCCCTTTCCCCCGTGCCCAGCTCCCAGGCCGCCTCCCTCGACCACCAGCCAACCCCCTCCCCCCACCCCCGGTGGAACCTGACCCGCCTAGCCCACGTCCAAGCCCTCACTGTGGAGGAAGGAGGGAGGATTTTTTTCCTTCTCTTCTCTTGTTTAATTCTAGCCATCCGATGGCTGATTGGTTAGATTAACTCAAGCATCTGGTTGACTTAATGAATTAGAGTAATAGGGGGTTATGGGTGTTAGACGACACACTTATTTTAGGTCCTGGACGTAATTTGCGATTATACGGGGTTATGAATGTAATTGCAAAATTACTCAAGGTTTATGGGTGTAAAAATCTCCTTTTTTACATTACCTTCATATGATTTAGTGATGATTTAAAGTGGAAACACCCACTCGCATGATATAAAATTATAAATAAAGTGTAGTATATGTTTGATTCGAATAGTTTTCAATAATGATAAAATAATTCAATCTAAAATATTATAGTTTCGAAATATAATTGAGAAAATAATAAAAAAATACTAAACACATTGTAATATAATAGATAGAAGATACCTATCTTTCTTTCTTTTGTTTTTACTTCTTTGGCTTGCCTTTCGATAGTTAAAAGTATGTTCAATTTTTGTTTCTTCTTATTTTTTACAAGTATTATAAAATGTGATATATAACAACAATAGATTTTTATATTAAAAATAATAGAACTTCTTTGAAATAATAAAGAATGAAAACTATAGATTAGTTCAGGAGAATTATTTGCCAAAAACGTATCATTAATATTTTAACATTGGAAAACTATTATATTTACTATGCTAATACTAATAATTCTATATGTAAACATCACTATCTGTAATTTTCTCACATTAAACATAAATAAAATAGTGTCAATTAGGAGAAGTTTCGAGGAAAGTTTAATAAGCTAATTTCCAAATACATTTGATGAGTTTTTAACATATTTTAGTGTAAATTACAAAAAAAGACCCAACTATACCTCAATTCACAATTTGGGACTTCATTTTTCAATTGTAACAAATAGGGGTTTGAACTTTCAACTTAAGAGTTTAACGTCGACATATAAGGTTCGTTGAAGCTTATGTAGGCATGTATTTGAGACAAAAATATAAAGTCATGCCGCTCTTTGTTACATTGAAAAATGAGACCCCTAATTGAGAGTTGATGCATAATCGAGGTTTTTTTTACAATTTATCATATTTTTATTAATATATATATATATATATATATATATATATATATCAAACTAGGACTTATATAGCACATGATTCTGTAGAACATATGTTAATAAATATATCTCATTGTTTGTCTATATTCTTCTCTTGATACACTATATACAAACCAATTGATATGTGACTTATTTTTTCCATGCCTCACCTATATCTATCTACCTTACTAAAGCTGGATTTTACCCCCTGCTAATGCCACGTGGTTCATTGGCCTCCCTCCCACCCATACTTCCCACGATCTATCCTCTCTTTCCCGTTCTATTCGTTTCTCTCTCCACTTGCATTCTGTCTCTCATTCCCCTTTTCTCTCTCTTTAAATTTTACACCCTCTCTATCCCACTTTTTTTCCTCTCATCATTTCTAAAATTAGAATTACAGTAATATAATTTAATAATGAAAGAAGTATATATTATTGATATCTTTTATAAAAATTTGAAAATATAAATTAGCTTTTTCATTGTAGGTCTATTATTTTTGAAAACACAAAATATAAAATTTCTAAAACCATTCTCCCCACACTTCATCTAGAACGTATATTAATATATTTTTTATAAGTATTTTTAGATAGATTGTAACAAATCATAATAAATACACAAGCTTAAATAATATGTTAAGCAAATAATATTTGATATCCAATCAATTCGTGAGATTTTGATACTTTAAGTATGCAGGCTGCAATATTTCATAAAAAATCAATTCGAATCATTATTAATTATATAGGTAGTTAGCTATGTATATATGTACGTACATACACATGTATGTATAAAGATTATTGCCTTGACTTTGTTATTTTTAAATATAATGTATCAAGATGAGAAATTTCTTTGTCAATACTCTTTAAAGTGAGACCTCTATGTAAATTAATATATTATTTGATAATAGTAAGATTGTTGAAATATAAAAATATTTTTATTATTATATTTTGATTACTCATATCTCTTTTTTTAAAAATCAGAAAAAAAAATTCATCTTGAACTTTTGAAATACTAAGTTATATATAGAGTCCTTAAAAATGTAATATTCTTCAATTAAGAAATTATATTTATTATTATTTTTAATTTCATATATAATAAATTTAACATTATCAATATTATCATTTTGAAATAGATTTATATCTTTGAGATTTAAATGATGGTACTAACAAAAATGGTTGATCATAAATTGTTTATAAAATTTTATATTACATGTCTCATATCAAATAACTAATTTGATCATTTCATTTAGACAATAGAGTATGATTGACAAAGGATTGTGATTTATTTTATTTATACTCACCATCCACATTTTAATTGATTTAATTTAAGGATGTTTGTGCATATATTTTCGTAAGGATATTTGTGCTTATATTTTCGTATCTCCCCCCTATTACATAATAAAAAAATCTCTTTCCTCTATATACCGCGTATTTTCATATTTAGAAGCACTTCTTTCTACACTTTCTAAAAGATATGAGACACGTTCGAATAAAATTATTTTCATACTAATTATTCATTGTTATCTATTTCTATTCTCAAAAAATAATCTTAAATTTCTTACATGTAAGGCCTTCTTTATTGTATTGTTCTTATATACTTCAAATATTATTTTTTTTTCAATCAACTTCCAAATTCAAAATAACTTTCCGCGTGATAATTCTTCCCATTGTCGGTTGAACCCACCGCGAAGCGCGGTGATGCTCCCTAGTTAGTATTATTTTCCAGTCATCTCTCTCACAAAACACACATGTATGTGTGTACACGACTCCTATAAGCTTTGTCAATTTACACGGCAATTCCTGCATTCTTTATATTTATCCACAACTCCTGCAAATTGACTAATTCTTACATGACCTGTACCCAATTCTCGTAGGACGACTGTGTAAGACGAGATAAATTTGTGGGGGATGTGGGGGAATATGAAATTTACATTGGGATGTTATTTAATTGGCAAGAAGTGCATGAATCGTTGTGTGTGTGCCTGTGTGTACACACTTGAAAGCTATGTTTCATTTGCAAATAGAAGTCAAAACGATTTTAATCGATTAGTTATAACTAATTCCCAACTATTAACATACTTTTTGAAATCCAGTATTACAAATTGAATCCGTATGGTAAACATAATTCATACATATTTCTTATCTGATGTATGGGTGCAATATATATTATATTGACTATACTTTTGTAAATTGATGTAGTCACGTGTTAGCCCTAACTCTTCATACTTATATCTTTTGTTTTGAATTTTCTTGCTAACCACAACACATGTAAGTATCTTATGTCCATTTGACTATAAGCTTAAATAAAAAAATGTAAAATTTTAAAGATAAATAATAAGATCCATTTTTCTATTATATAAATAAAGATTATATGGAGTGAGAAAAATGGGGTTGCCCCCTTGTTGCTCCCGTCCCATTTTTCGACTAATTTTTTTATTTTTGGAAAAATATTATCATATGTTTTCATCACTATATTCCTCTAAAATGTCATTATAATTTCGTCAGAAACATACACTCCTATGTCCTCCATCTTGACCATGTAATTTTAACAGTGTTAAAATTAATGTAATCGGCATGTTCTAAATGACATATTAGAGGGATGTAGTTATGAAAATATATTATGATATTTAAAAAAATTAAAAAAATAGCTGAAAAATAAGGCGAGAGCAGCCCGTTGGGCAGCCCCATTTTTCTCTTATATGGAAGGAAGGTAATAAGAATAACATAATAAAGGGAGAGAGGATAACTACTACATCAATTGTCATATACCAGATCAAGTACTCATTTTAATAGAGTAGATAAATGGTGAATGATTGTTTACAAAAATATGAAGGGAAACATGCGCAAACAATTTTGCGATTGTATAATAAAAATAAAGTACTTTAAGAAGATGACAATGGGATAAAAGTGGCATCAATCGCAACGAAGTACGGATTATTGTACTTGTATACTATACGAGAACTATGTTGAGTCGTATAAAAATACTATACGTTATACTATGGATAGATAAATAAATAAATATCTTGGTACTTACAACCAAACCGACCTCCTAATCCATCAAGCAAACAACAGGCCTTGTCCATTGGGGAATCTCTGAGATCTATGTGGAGGAGCAGTTGCCCTAAATTCCCGCAGCCTCCTTCCTGGGACTGGTGAAGAACACTTGAAGCCCTTTTTCTTCATGATCTTGGAGCAGCAGCTCAGGGAAGAGCTGTGGTGCTTCTCTCCACCGACTGCCTCCTTCGTGGCCTTCTTCCCCACCCGCCGATCGGGCTTCCGCAGATCTTCCAAGCACCCCGCGCACGCCAATGATGTGAAGGACTGAGACTTCCCCTCGTAGTGCTTTGATAACCCCTTCCTGCAAGAATTTTCAGGCACCAGTGTGTGTTCAGGTTGCAGTAGAGATGCAAACAATCAGACACGATATTAATACATGCGTTAATATACGCTTATCTATTTTTAAGTACATATAAATTTGTATACATACGTAGATATTGATTTTGATGTATAAACATACACAAAAACGAATACGGATGTAACACAGATATTTCATAATAGCTGTGTAATTAGGAGGAAGAATGGCTATTCCATGTAAAGAAACAAAATAAGGGAAGAAAATCCAAATGATCTTTTCTTATTCCCAACCAGACATGCTCTTGAAAAAGTCGACAGTAATGAACACTCGTTATACATTATGAAATCATGGATAGTTTTACGACAGATAATATTCGTTGTTATAAATACTACAATAGAATTGAGCTATAGTGATATTCGTTTTCACATTCCGTTACTAAATCATTCGTTGTTAAATATATTACGATGATATTATTCGTTGCGAGATGATTTTTATACATGCATTTAGCAACTAATATAATATTTGTCATAATAACATTAGCGACAATGCAAATAGTGATGATTATTTGTTGCTATTTTTCAAAATTTTAATTGATCATCGTTAAATTTCGAACTAAAAAATTAACAATAATTAGTTAAAATTTTGAAAAATAAAAGGAAATAAGCATCTCTAGATGGGCCATCACTAATGATATATAGACTGATAAGATATTTGTTGCTTATTTCAAGTATAAAAAAATTTTTCGTAGCGAATAAAATCGTCATTATATATTTAACAACGGTTGATTTAGTGACAGATTTCAAAAAAACATCTTTATAGTTCAATTTTATTGTAGTGACAGGTAGCATTATCGAAAGATATATGGACGAATCACAAAATTATTGCAGTGAGATTGTTGTAAAATCGCATTTCACTGCTATGACATGTAAGACCTACGTCTGTTACTCTGATTAAAAATAATTAGATGGTTTACATCCGTTAAAAGACCTCCCTTCACCTTGATTCTTCTTTATATCAAAATCCTAACTCGATGAGTCTCTCTCTCTCTCTCTGGATGCGAGTATTATGAAGCAAACCAGGACCTAACCTAATCGTCATCAGGATAATAATTAATATATAAAAAAAACCAGGGCTTACTTGATGGGCAGCACAGCCATGAGGTCAGACAGGTCGTAGAGAGAGGAAGACGAGGTGACCTCCTCCTCCTCCTCCTGCATGAACCCTTCTTCCACGTCTGACGAACATCCACACGAGCTCGATGGATCCACAGGAGACGCAGTACATCTCTCCATCTCGGAAGAATACAGCAATAATCATGCAGCCAGATCCACGTCCTTTAAAAAAAACAAATGGAGGTCTGATCAGAAGCTGCAGGAACGGGACAGGAGGATACAAATGGCAGGAAATTATGGATATTTATGTGGAGGAGAGGGGATCAAGTGTTGACTGGAAGCGTCTGGATTGGAGAGAGAGAGAGATGGTGAGGTGTGAGGATAAGCTTTTGGGATAAAATTAAGAGATTTCGGGGGATTTGATTCAGCATTATCCGCTTTTGCTGTCGTTGTCCATCAGTACCGGAGATATAGGGGATAAGGATTCCACGAGTCCACCCTTTAGTATTTTTTCCCTCACCGGACCAAAAAATCCCATGCAGATCCAACGTGATGCCACCAACTCCCATTTTTCTTTTGTTGCCATTTATATTATTGTAAATATGTTATTTTTATACTTATGCCCCTTTGGTGTTTTCTTGGTGACAAGGTTTACCTTTTTTTTGCAATTTCACTAGTATCCCAATATTTTTACATCATTGACAGTTCTGCGCTTCTGACAAGTATACCATCTACAAAATAAATCGAATCATGATTTATTCAAATCAATAGTTAATGGTAAATAACATTTGTACTTATATATTTTTAGTTACCCCAAACACAAACACGCTGAGGTCCAACCCCTCCATATTCTTCATCTTCTGTGAAGGTCCACAATTTCTTTGATATTATAGCTAAGGCTATTTCCCTAACACGTTTGGTACGCGGGTTATCTGGGGGAGGATAACCTGTTTTTGTGTTTTGGTGTTTGATTGGTGGGTTAAGGGTTGGGAGGGTTTGTGTGATGTGATTGTATTGAAATTTGAAAAAGTAGGTAGTTATTATGATATGATTGTATTGAAATTTGAAAAAGTGTGTAGTTATTGTGATGTGATTGTATTGAAGTTTAGAATAATGAGCATAAGTTGAGTATTTTATGATTTTTAGATGATATGACAGTATAATATACTTTTTTGATGGAAAGAAAGTGGACCCCACTAGTGGGTTAGAAATAAGAGTTTTGGGGGGTAACCCACCCAAAGTGGGGGGGGGGGGGGGTAACCCCCCAAACGAACGGGTCCTAAGCGCTTCCAGAGGGTGCTGGAGTTCGAAGGCCGCTGGGGAGACCGTGCTAACTAAGAAGCGGGGGAGGCCCGAGCTTAGAATAATGAGAAAAAACCGGCTTGATCGACCCTCATTCAATCCCTTTGTCTTTGCGTTGAGATCAAGAGCAGTAATAGATAGACCTGGCAATGTTAGACTTTCACACCGGCCCAGGTCACCTTCACCCTATAGGACTTTTCGCAGGAAGAACGTAAGTAATTGCTTGCTCGTCAACCTGGAGGAAAGCTCCTTTCTTGTTAGCCCCAGATATATTATAGGGCGGGGGGTCTGGCTTCTACAAAATATTCCCTCGAAGTCTCTCATCGCTATTATTTAGGCGCACAACGTGCCGTTGGTAATGATTCTACTACGGTGCCACAAATTCACAAGCTGATCCTAAGTAATCGTTTTGTTCATTGGATTCTAGAGGGAGGACTTCGTTACGATTGGAGAATTGCTGCGATTCTTCCTGAATAGACTGGATTCTCCCGTCGAGAGTAGCTTGGAAAGTCTGACCTAAACTCTTCCAACTAAATATGAGAAAGTTAATAATGCCTATAAGTGCAAGATCTTTTAGTAGCTTCTAGATCTAGCTTCTCTGTGAAGCTATTTGGTTACCAGGTTACTTTGGGATAATCCGATTTACCCCACTCTATTCCTAAGTTGGAATTCCATCACAAATTAACGTGACATCACATTACATTCCTTATTCCAACCCTCTTCAACCCTCATAATCATCCAAATAGCTACTATTCACATGAGGTTACCCCAACCCACCCCATCACAGTAATCAAACATGCCCTTAGTGAGGGGAGAAGGTTGGGGGAATGGAGATGTACAATTGCACTAGTGTCCCTCTTGTTAATCAGTGTTCATTTGAATGTGGAAGGTACAAGCAAGGATGAGCATTGGGTTGGGCCGGCCCAGACTAGCTTGAAGCCCAACCCAAAAAGTCTGGTTCGACCCAAGTCCAAGTTAGTATTGGGTCAGGCTTGGGCCAAATATTCATGTCCAAAAACTATTTTGGGTCGGGCTAGAGCTTGGGTCAGCCCAACTCGCTTAGCTCGCGAGCCCGGCCTGAATGATGGCTCGATACAAGGCCCGAAGACATGGCATACCTTAGGCCCGATTATATGACCAAACAATTGAAACAACTAACTAGAATCAGAGAATGATGAGATGACAACTCTCAAGGAGATGATATTTAATTTCATATTCCGATTGCCCCAGTTCTAGTTCCAAGAATTTGTCAAGTACAATATTTGCTAATTACATTTGATATGATATTATATTTGTACAGTCTCATCATGGATTTATTTTTCATATTTGACCCCTCCTTTTCTTTCTCTATTATTTTTTTATTGTTAAATTTTTTAAAATCGTATAGTTTGCTCACTCTTTAAATGATAATATTATATAAATTCAGCTTGAACATATAGAAAAAATAGTATAATCTTGATATATGCATATTTATATGGGCCGTCCCGGCCCAAGCCCAGCCCAACTCAATCTATGCTCATCCCTAGGTACGACAACTAACCCAAAAGGTATAAGAGATTTGAATGTTTTGTTAGGGGCGCGGTGTAATTGCAAAAGAAAGTAGAGACATGAGTGTCGTTAAAAGTTGAAATAGTACAAGCGTAAAAATCGAACACATTTGGATGAGGGATAATATTAAAGGATACATTATAAGTGTTGTTTATCCCTCGTTTTTGTTTGGTTGATTTGAATAATAATAAATAAGAGAGTACTGTATTTGGATCACCAGGCAAAAGATCACATGTAATACATACAAATGCATTTAGTGGTACTCAAATATGTATCTTAGCTCCGAAAATTCGACAAAGTTAGATCCGTAGAGGCATCACTCAAAAAATCGATTAAGTTATGCTAGCTATTTTTTAAGTGATAAACTTAAGTAATATTTTTATCGTCCTAATAGTAAAGATGCTTTTGTTAGGATCAGGAGTCATTAGATCGAGAACTCTAAAGGGATATGACTCAAAATCATGAGCCTGTTTGGTTGCTGGATTGGGTTGGATTGGATTTGGTTGGGCTGGATTAGGGTACCACTGTGAATAGTAAACTGTGAGGAGGGTTGGAAGGAGGGGTACACCGGTGTACCCCAATCCAACCCAACAACCAAACCGGCCCTAAGACTGTAGAACTACCTATTTAAGCTTTGGGCTCTATACAAGGAAAAAACAAGAGAGAGAGAGAGAGAGTATGAATAGAGAGAATTTTAATGTTATTCTTCTCTGGTCACAATACTTTGTGGCTTCTTCTTTAACGTACTTCCATTGTAGTGGTTAATTACACATTCATGGTTCATATCTCCCGCAACCTGATATCAGAACAATAATGGACAGACTTTGACCATCTTACTGTTACCAATAAATTTGTGTGATGCTTGGTCGACAAATTCCGAAGTCACGTATTGTTGCTGCAATTGTGCAATGTAATTTCTGTTGCCATCAAAACTCGTAATATGGCAAGAAAATTAACAGAATATATGTTTTTGAAAATAAAACGACGGAAGCCCCGTCATCTTCTTACAATTAATTGGTCGTACGTAGTCAAGAGCGATTTTCTCTTCGAATATAAGTCCGACGATAACTCTCACTTTTTCCTCTTCTTGCGTTTTGAGGGTTCACATCATGGACTATGATATGCCAAGGAATTTTGGTCGTCCACGTCTACAAGATGGATAAGGATGAAAGCATCCTAGATAATCTCCATTTTTTTGCTTTTTACCTTTTTCTTTCTCTTTATTTTAAAATTGTTTTCTAAAAAAATTATTTATCTTTTTTTTCTTGCATTTTTTGGTAAGAAACAAGTTCAAGATCGTTTATCATAAGCAAAACCAACAGCCGAGTAAGGAGGTTTAAGTACATACCAAATGTTTTTCACCCACATAGGTGTCGAGCGATATCTCATCTTGTGAAACACATCTAGTCCAAGCCTGGAATGAAGGCATTAATGTTGGCTTAGGGGAGTGATGAGCGACCCGAGCGAACGAGGTAAAGGTACTAAATAGGACGTTGCGACCTCTATCACTCAGAGTCACTCAATCAAAAAAAATCAACCACTCAAAACAAATCAAATCAATCAAGCACAAAAGAGAGCGGTCTAGCTATGGAATTAACCTGGTATAGCACCCAGGGTCGAACACAAGGAGCACGAGTTGGCCAGAGGCCTACGAAGTAGTAAAAAGAAAATAAAATAAAAAAAGTATTTTTTACTGGTTTTTAATAATTTTTGTATTTTTTTGGATTTTTAAAAAGTGAAAAAATAAAAGAAACAAAAACAAGCACACTTAAGCAATTTATTAAAAACACCAAAAATCAAGCAAAAATTCAAGAAAAATTATTTTTATATTTTTTAGGTTTTTTAGTGTTTTTGGTGAATTTTTGGGATTTTTATAAGGTGTATTTTATTTTTTAAAAATCAAACAGTGTTAAAAAGACAAGGTACTGTCCAGCCAGGCCCAAAACCCAAAAATAAAATATTTAAGGATCTCAGGGGGACCTGGAGGTAATTTTCCTGTATGCTAGATAAAAAGAGGAAAATTAAGGCACCAAAATTATTGTTTTTGGGTTTTTAAATTATTTACTATAATTTTTATGAGTTTTTAGGTGTTTTTAGATTTTTAGGGTTTTTACTCAATGAAAAATAGCCAAAATTGGCTAGAAAATCAAGAAACACACAAAGAACAATAACTAATTTTTTTAGAATTTTTGGGGGTGTTTTTATATTTTTTTGGGATTTTTAATTCTAGACAGTAGCTAAAATAGATGTTTTTGAATTTTTAAAAATAACAAATAAAATCAAAATTGTCCTCAAAAATTCTCAAAAATTCTACAACATGGCAGGAGCCATGTGTCAAATTTTCATCGAATTTGGAGGTTGTTTGATATTTTATTCAAAAATCAAAAGGGGGCACAGTGCACAGGGACTGAAGTGCAAATACCCGAAGCTCTGGGGGTCCAGGTGCAATTTTCCCAGCAAGTCACGCACGTGGCGCGTGCCTGGGGCACTCAGGGACCTTCTGGTAATAAAAACAAGTCCTAGGACCTTTTGGTAACTCGTACCAAAAAGTCCAGGGGCTATGTTGCAATTAACCCACTAAAAGGCGCACATGCGGAAATACAACACTCACAGGGGCATTTATGCAATTACCAGAAAGTTTCTATTCATTCATAAAGCAACCAGAACTACAGGATAAGAGTTGCAAATAAACCAAAACTACACATGACGAAGCACGTGGCTCCAACTGGCAGGGGTATAAATGCAATTCACAGAAACATAGAGGTCCACAGTGCAATTTTTACCAAAAATAAAGAACTACACTAACTATTTACAGGATTAAAAACAAAATGCATAAAGAAAGGGGGTATAAGGACAATTTACCCCTTTTATTATTGTCGAGAGATGGATGAGCGACGCGTGGCGGATCGGAGGGTTGGGACGACGCGCCTCACACTGCAAGAGGCCCTCGACGCGATCCGACGGCTGGAATACACCCACGTGGAAGATCTAACCGCTGTGGTACGTCGTGGGGTTGCAAAGCAGTCCTAGCTCGGATCGGATGGCTGTGGTGAAGCCACGTACTGGATCGGATGGCTGAGATGGGTTGTGGCTTCACCTCGCTGGCTCAACGGTGATGATCAACCCTCTGGAGATCTGATGGTCCGTGCGGCTCCGTGGATGAACGGGCGAGATCTAAACTGGAGCTCGAGGCCGATCTGACGGTGGACGACGATCCTGGAAGAACTGGCGGCCGGCGAACTTCGCCGGCCCTCTGCATGCGCGTTAGGCCTCGTCCTTTGCTCCGAAGGTGCGGGGAAGCTTCGCCGTGAAGCCCCGCACACGATGCTCTGCTCCGATGAAGGCGAGAAGCTCCTGAAAGCTCCGGCGACGTCGACGACCTGGAGCGGCTGTGCTCTGAAGTTCCGACCTCCAGATGAGGTCGATAGGCCTGGATACCTGCACAGGAAGAAAGAGGGGTCGAGGGCAAACTGCCTCGACCCGTCAGAGCGGGCGGAAGGTGGCTGGTGCGGTGAAATGGAAGCTCTCCGGCGAGCGGCGGAGGGAGGAGAGCCGGTACCCTGCTCCGGGGCGAGCCAGGGGGAATGAAGGGGTGAAGCAGGTGGAGAGGGGTCAGGTGAAGGTGGTGGCGTGGTCGGATGGTCAGATGGGTAGACGGAAACGGCTGGCGGCGGCGGCGGAGCTAAACTACTGAAATGCGAAAAATCGAAAACTAAGCTAATCTATGGCCTAACTAAGCTACCTGATGGCTGCTGTCGACTGGGCTGAAGCTCGGCGAGCTTCTGGTCATTGCCTGCAAGGGGGCGTCGCTTCCCCGAGGCTGAGCGCGCTCGTGGCGGCGCACGGCGGCGATTACCACCTGATCAGTGACTCCCGGCTGCCCGGGCCTCGCTGCGACTCCAAGGATCCACGGCTGTCACTCAGGGATGATGGAGGAGCTCACAGGCGCCGAGGGGAAGATCAAAGATGGCGTGAATAGGTCGCCGGTGACGACGTTAAATATGGTGGAGGGTCCGAGAAGAAGGAGGTCGGGCGGGTGGCACGGAACTCGGATCCTCCAAACCCACCCCGGGCGAGGGTCCTGGATGATCTGAGGTTAATCGGAGCCCGGGGTTTGGGTAAATGGCGGCCGGGTCAGGCGGGTGGAAAATGGTGAAATCGGGTCGGGCACAACATACCCGGCTCTGGTGGTCCTGGGGGGAGAGTTGACCGGGGGTCAACAATCCCCCGTGGACCAATCAGAGCCCGCCAAGCTTTGAATTTTTATTTGATTTTTTTGGGCCATAAAATGACCGAATTTTCAAAAACTTAAAACATGAAATATTTTTAATTTATTTTTTCTATTTTTTTTGTGATTTTTAATTAATTTTTGGAAATAAAAATAAGGTATGTACATAGTATAGCTATACATAGGTATATATACAATATATGATTTTTAATTTTGATTTTTAATTAGTTATTTTTATACAATTTTATTCCTATTTTATATTTTATTTATTTATAGAATAAAATGAGGAATAAAAGGCTATTTTTGTTTTATTTTTATCATTTATACATAGAGGAAATAAATAGTTAGGTACACTTTGTACATGGCATATGTACAAGATATTTTTGTAATTTTAATTTTTGTTATTTTTATTTGATTTTTGTTTTAATTCTTTTTATTTATTTTATTTACAATATAACAAAGAATACTTACAAAAAGTTTTGAATATAATTTTATTTATTTATAAGGTTGAATAAATAAGGAAGGTGTTCTATGTACATGGTGAAGGGGTATTTTTGAATTTTTGATTTTTAAATTTTTATTTTGTTTTTAATAGCTTCTAAATATATACACAATATATACAAGCATATTTTTGGGTGAGGAAAATATAATTTTATTTATTTACATAAATATTTACACATGAGCCCCTATCTCCCTCTACTTTGGCTTTTATGCGGTCAGGCCCATGCTGAGCACTCCCTTGGGTTAGGTTGCTCAATATTTATTCTAAATATTTCCCTCTTTTTCTTTTTCATCTTTATTCTTTTATTTTTGCACAAAAACATGCTAATTATAGGTATTTACAAACATGCATGCTTTTGCTAATTATTCCTATTTACAAGTATCTACATGCATTTGCATAGGTTTTTGTAGCTAAAATATAAGAATAAAGAGTGATGAATGGGTATTCATCACCCCCCTATACTATACTTTGCTAGTCCCTTAGCAAACACTTATTTGAAAAAGAAGTGAAAAAGAAAGAAAGAAAAAGAAAAAGAGAATGTACATGGATCAAGGTTGATTATTAAACTTGCCTTCATTAAATTGAGGTATGGAGCTCAATCAGATCTTTGGATTATTAATGTGCCGGAACCTTATTTAGACTTAAACTTAAAACCTAACAGCCTCTAAGTTCCACTAATCTATAATCAAGACTCCTCAATGCTCCAGATCAGAACAAGTCATCAATCACAAACCCTGAAGACCATGAATCTTTTCTTGTCCTGTGGATGTGAAGTCTAAGCTCTCCACCTCAGAAATGGCAACTTGACAACCCTCCCTAACAAGGTAACTCTATGACCTCAATCTGGCCACTCTTTCCTCGAGGAGCGGGGTATTCCCTTCTAAGTTCAAGTACAACCGGCTCAAGAAGAGGGGGAAGAAGAGAATGGGTCAAGGCCAGTGTAGCCAAGTACCCTTGGGAGCTTGACCAGTGTAGCCAAGTCTCCCTGCTGCAAGCTACAACAGGTGGATCATGAAACCAAGCTTTGCTTATTGCACTTATATACATACTCCGGTGGGATTATCATTTTCTCTCAGACCCACCACTTTTTTGGAGTTCTTTTCTTTTTGCACATTTTTTTTCTTCTTTTTTTTTTTTCGAGTGCATCTATACAACATATACATGTGCAGCATATATACAAGGAGTTTTTCCTCTTGAGCTAGTAGACTATCCCTCTTTTGAAGCTTTATTGCAACCCACAACTCCCGTCGTTAGACCTCATGGCAACCAGACCAAGTTGAGACGCACTTCCTTCACTATAAGAAGAAGAGAGGTTCCGCCTAGAAGTACTACCCTCATATGCTACCCCAAGTCAAGGAAGACTGCCTCCTCACCACCTCATCCGTAGAGAGCTCGGTGCATAGTGCTGGTGTCCAAGTAAAGCCATAATCTATATGAGTCATGTGTTGTTGTTAAGTGCTCTACTTAGGCTCATTGAGATGACATGTGATCATAGCCTAGTGGACTCAAAGAATTAAGTCACCATGGACCTGAAAAGCCTAAAACCTAAGCCCTATAAGGTTCCTCTTAGAATTAGGTGGATTAAGATCTTAATCAAGCTCCATTTCTCAATTTGATTCCATGCTAGTTTAAATGTCAACTATCATCCAAGAAAAACTATATACATATATACAAAAAGATGCTTATTTACACAATATTTTACAATCATGCAAAATTTTTGAAAAATGTTTTGAAATCATGAATGATGATGCATGAAGTGCAGGTTTTGCAAAAAGATATTTACACACATTTACACAAGATTTTTGCAAACTTTTTGATTTTTCAAAACATTTTGGAAAAATTTTGTACTATATACATAATTTTGATACAAAAATATTTACACAAGCTTTACACACAAGAGATTTTTGAAATCATTTTTACAAAAATAATTTGTACACTAGCTATGTATGTACAAATAAAAGAAGATTATGTACATGAAAATTTTTAATTTTTGTGGTTTTTAGCCAATTTTATTTATTAACACACTCACACAAAGTACGAGTTATGGCTAAAGTATATATGAAATATATACACACCCCCCTATACTTAGCTCGAACGATGTCCTCAGAGTCAAGAGCGATGAAGAAGACATAACTCGTGCTATGTATAGGGAAGTGAAAAGGAAGGCTATACAAAAGGAGAATAAAAAGTGAAGAGGATCTCGGGTCTTCCCCCTATACTTAGGATCAAGTAATCCTAAGTATAGCAGGCTGTACACGAAGGGAAAACCGAGTGGAGAATGTACAGGGTCTATCCCCCCTATACTTAGGGTGAAATGCCCCTAAGTATAGGCAACAAAACAGGGGTAGACAGAAACGAAGAAAATGACGAATATATACAAGAAGGAGGACATCACTCCCCCTATACTTAAGGTGAAGAACCTTAAGTATAGGCAACAACAGGAGTGATGGAACAGAACGAAGAACAACCCGGTGTTTTCACCCCCCTATACTTAGGATGAGTAATATCCTAAGTATAGCAAAGATAATCCTAAGCGAGACCTGGGGTGAAAACAAGAACGGAAGAAAGAAGGATCAAAATAAGACGAAACACGTATGTACAAAAGAGTACAATGTTGAGGTGCCTCTCAACAAGCGCTAGATTTTACGCCCCTAGCTGGGCGAAAAGGCTAGGATAATGCAGTATCAAGGTTCAGGACGGCATCGGTAAGGCGAATGCCGTACTGTCGCCGCAGTCTCGGTGTGAGAACAACGACGAACTCAACAGTGTAAAGTAAGACACCCAGGTATGCAATCACGCGGGTGTCTGCTACCGGTCAGTGATATGGAAATAAGTGATCGGGATCCGGTAGCACAAAGGAAATCATCGGCTCTGGGTCAGACTGGAGTGGACGTGTAGAGCCGAAGAAATCAAACGTGGAGAAGGATGGATCAGTCAGGGAATCCTCCACGTCAATCACCGTCTCAAAAAGATGTGGAAGGTCAAGATCAGGAGACTCTCTAGGAAGACTGATATCCGATGAATGAAATGGAAGAAGATCAGGCAGATCATCGAATATCTCCAGGATGGGCTCATCCTCGCGAGGGTCGTCGAGGTGAGAAGAATCAGAATCAGAATGATCTAAGGACTCGGTTTCGTGTTCCGCCAGATCGGAAACACGCTCAGTAGGCGAAACCGAGTACTCATCGAGTGCGGCATCCTCCCGCAGATAACCCTCGGGGATGGATGCAAAATCAGAAGTGAGAAGAAGAGGATCAATATCTAGATGGGCATCTGCGCTGCTATCAAGTATCCACTCAGTGCACCAGGCTGCATCATCATCGGAAGTGTAAGTCTCGGCAATCTGGAAGTAGGAGAAGGTACTCGTCAACACCGCGGAAGCTGGAAAAGTGTCTGCGACTGATCCTCGCTCTGCGGCTATGCTGGCTATCAGCTGGTCCTCGGCAAATGTATCTGTCTCATCAAAGTGGAGGACAAAAGGCTCGAAGACGGGACTCTCTATGTCTGTGCTCTCAAAGTGATGTCCCTCCTTAAGCTGTGGCTGCTGGGTTGAGTCCTGGTGTCTGTCTGCATCCGAGAAGTGTCTCTGCAGGAAGAAAACTGACTCCTCCGGGACTGGAAGCTGAAGTGTCTGAATCAATGGCTGCAAAAGCTGGGGCTCCTCCGGCTCCTGGAGTATCAGAAGATCTGATATCCAAGACTCGTCAACAGGGAACTCTGGGGCTGACTCAAACTCCAACTGGAAGACCAACGGGAACTCAAGTAGACTCTGGTTCCGAACCTCTGCTATTACAGTCATCTCCTCTGTCAAAGATGCGGCATCATCCAAATCCTCAGGCTGGTGTGTAGAAGTTGAATCACCATGTAAAGTGACACACCGCACTGGTACAGCATCGTCCACATGTGTTGTCCCGACCAAGGCATCTCGTGTAGAAGAACTCTGTGAAAGTAGCCTCGAGATGGTATCCAGTAGGTGAATGTCGGAACTACGGTGTGAACCACCACATGTGGTAATCACCAGTGCTATCTGCTCTGCGGTCATCCCCCGCATGGAGATCTCTATCAAGTCTGTAAGTGGAAGTCCGTGCTCAGGGAATCTCCTCAAGAGGTCAAGAAACCTCGGCCATGCCTCGTGCAATGGCTCCTGGGGATCAACTGAAAAGTCCATGATCAAAGACCGCATAAACTCTGATCTGCGTGGGGGAAAGTATCTCTGCAAAAACTCTCGGCGTAGCTCTCCCCACGTCTCGAATGTCCTTCCCAATCGTCGGTACCACCTCATGGCTCTGTCGTGAAGCGTGAAGGGGAAGGTCCTGCTCATCAGCTCCTCTGCAGTGACGTCTGAATATCTCTGCGCTCTACAAAACTCCTCGAAAGCTGACAGGTGAAGATACGGCTCCTCGTGCGCCTCTCCTGAAAATGTCGGCAGTCGCTGCATGTAATCCAACTCCAAGATGAATGGACCTAATGTAGAAGCTGACTGAGCTCCATGTGCTATCTGCTCCTCCATCCCTCCGGAATAGGATATGTCTGCTAATCTCCACTGCTCTCTCTGGTCACCAACGGAGTGCGCTCTCAACTCAGCAACAACATCGTCCGGGTCTCGCATCTGCTCTAGCTGGTATCCTCGGACGTCTAGCACAACATGCCCAGAGTGATGAGATGAAAGGGAGGGAGGGAGCGGGAGGTTGGTCGGAGATCCATCCTCCCTAGAAGGTGGACTGGAGTGATGGTCAGAAGACGGAGAAGAAGCCGTAAGAGTCGGCTCAAAGTGAGGGGGATCCATCATCCAGGGGTAAAGGAGAAGAGAAATGAAGGGAGGTGAGGGAGGGGAACAAGATCGAAGGGATCTGGCAATCAAACAAGATGAACAAGCAAACCCCCAATTCACCTACGCACACAGAGCTGAAGACCGAAGGGATCGGTCAATTATCTTGTCAATTTTATTTTAGGTGATCATCCAGTCTATCAGAGCGATTACGTGAGGTAAATAGGTGTCCAAATCTCTCTCAACCGACTGTCCCGTACTGAAAGCCGGTAATCAGTCAAGAAAAGATCGGAGGCTCTATCCTAATGTGCGGATCACTCTCTCGCTCATCCAAACCAGACAAGGAGGGGGTTACTCTCCCCAAGACAGATTTTCAGTGAAGTGTCTTTTAGGTCAAGTATGATTAGCAGTCCCGATTTTATTGTTTTTGTTTTTAGATATTTTTCAATAAAAAGAAACGCCTAACGAATTTTTCGGTTCTCCTGATTATTAAGTCAAAAACATGGGGGAGAAGTCGAAAAAGCTGATGCACAAGAAATCAATGATGCATGCAAAGTCAGAAATGCGTACCTTGCTCCAGCTCTCTACATGCAATATGATCCGCGCATAAAATAAAAGACAGAAATAAAACTAAGCTAAATGATGCAGCGGGAAGCCGAGTCCTAGACGAGCAACTTCTAGCGAAGAACCGTCTAACCGGTCACCGACCTCCAAGCCAAAGGGTCCGGTCTTGGCCCGTCCCTCCCCTGCCCGACAAATCGGGGGTAGGAGTAAGCGCTTTACAGGACGGGCTACGGCACGTAGGCTACGGAGGCTAGCGAGTCGGTTATTTTTATTATTTATTTTAAGTAGGTCCAATTACGGTCTATAGGAACAGATATGTCATTAAGGTGTGTGGATCCTACTTAATTACGTCACAATCACCAGAAAGTCCTAAATCTAGGGGCTCGAGCAAAAACCGCGAAAAACCGGAAAAGACAGTAAGAAAGAAAAATAAAACCGCGAAGAAAGCCGCGAAAAACCACGCAAGTCCTAATGGGTCCCCCGAGCACACCGGTGCTCGGCGAAACAGACCCGCTACGGTCACAAGTCCAAAAGTGTCCAAGTCCTGTCCCTGTATTATTACAATAATAATAATAAATGAAATAAAGTCCTAAGCTATCCTCACCCACTCAACTCTCCCTCTCGCTCTCTCCTGCGGCTTCGTAGAGAAAGAAGCCGCCTCCAAGTTCCTCGGCTGCTCAGGCTCCTCGAAAGTCGCCTCCGCGGTCCTCGGGCCCTCGCAAGAAGAAGATAAGAGTGGTCAGAGCAGAAAGAATAATCAAAGGAAAAGAAAAAGAAATGAAAGTACAAGTCAGGGTATATATGCAAAAATGAAAAGTAAAATAAACACACAATATAAAACAAAAATAAAAATAAAAGAAAATCAAAATAAAACAAAATAAAACAAAAAGAACCTAGATACAAAAGCCGCGAAAAGCCGCGAGCTCCGAAGAGCCGCGAAAAGCCGCGAAAACAAAAACGAAAATAAAAACAAAAAGAACTACTAAGCCATGCTCCCCGGCAACGGCGCCATTCTGATGAGCGACCCGAGCGAACGAGGTAAAGGTACTAAATAGGTCGTTGCGACCTCTATCACTCAGAGTCACTCAATCAAAAAAAATCAACCACTCAAAACAGATCAAATCAATCAAGCACAAAAGAGAGCGGTCTAGCTATGGGATTAACCTGGTATAGCACCCAGGGTCGAACACAAGGAGCACGGGTTGGCCAGAGGCCTACGAAGTAGAAAAAAGAAAATAAAATAAAAGAAAAGTATTTTTTAGTGGTTTTTTATAATTTTTGTATTTTTTTTGGATTTTTAAAAAGTGAAAAAAATAAAAGAAACAAAAACAAGCACACTTAAGCAATTTATTAAAAACACCAAAAATCAAGCAAAAATTCAAGAAAAATTATTTTTATGTTTTTTAGGTTTTTAGTGTTTTTGGTGAATTTTTGGGATTTTTTATAAGGTGTATTTTATTTTCTAAAAATCAAACAGTGCTAAAAAGACAAGGTACTGTCCAGCCAGGCCCAAAACCCAAAAATAAAATATTTAAGGATCTCAGAGGGACCTGGAGGTAATTTTCCTGTATGCTAGATAAAAAGAGGAAAATTAGGGCACCAAAAATATTGTTTTTGGTTTTTAAATTATTTACTATAATTTTTATGAGTTTTTAGGTGTTTTTAGATTTTTAGGGTTTTTACTCAATGAAAAATAGCCAAAATTGGCTAGAAAATCAAGAAACACACAAAGAACAGTAACTAATTTTTTTAGAATTTTTGGGGGTGTTTTTATATTTTTTGGGATTTTTAATTCTAGACAGTAGCTAAAATAGATGTTTTTGAATTTTTAAAAATAACAAATAAAATCAAAATTGTCCTAAAAAATTCTCAAAAATTCTACAACATGGCAGGAGCCATGTTTCAAATTTTCATCGAATTTGGAGGTTGTTTGATATTTTATTCAAAAATCAAAAGGGGGCACAGTGCACAGGGACTGAAGTGCAAATACCCGAAGCTCTGGGGGTCCAGGTGCAATTTTCCCAGCAAGTCACGCGCGTGGCGCGTGCCTGGGGCACTCAGGGACCTTCTGGTAATAAAAACAAGTCCTAGGACCTTTTGGTAACTCGTACCAAAAAGTCCAGGGGCTATGTTGCAATTAACCCACTAAAAGGCGCACATGCGGAAATACAACACTCACAGGGGCATTTATGCAATTACCAGAAAGTTTCTATTCATTCATAAAGCAACCAGAACTACAGGATAAGAGTTGCAAATAAACCAAAACTACACGTGACGAAGCACGTGGCTCCAACTGGCAGGGGTATAAATGCAATTCACAGAAACATAGAGGTCCACAGTGCAATTTTTACCAAAAATAAAGAACTACACTAACTATTTACAGGATTAAAAACAAAATGCATAAAGAAAGGGGGTATAAGGACAATTTACCCCTTTTATTATTGTCGAGAGATGGATGAGCGACGCGTGGCGGATCGGAGGGTTGGGACGACGCGCCTCACACTGCAAGAGGCCCTCGACGCGATCCGACGGCTGGAATACACCCACGTGGAAGATCTAACCGCTGTGGTACGTCGTGGGGTTGCAAAGCAGTCCTAACTCGGATCGGATGGCTGTGGTGAAGCCACGTACTGGATCGGATGGCTGAGATGGGTTGTGGCTTCACCTCGCTGGCTCAACGGTGATGATCAACCCTCTGGAGATCTGATGGTCCGTGCGGCTCCGTGGATGAACGGGCGAGATCTAAACTGGAGCTCGAGGCCGATCTGACGGTGGACGACGATCCTGGAAGAACTGGCGGCCGGCGAACTTCGCCGGCCCTCTGCATGCGCGTTAGGCCTCGTCCTTTGCTCCGAAGGTGCGGGGAAGCTTCGCCGTGAAGCCCCGCACACGATGCTCTGCTCCGATGAAGGCGAGAAGCTCCTGAAAGCTCCGGCGACGTCGACGACCTGGAGCGGCTGTGCTCTGAAGTTCCGACCTCCAGATGAGGTCGATAGGCCTGGATACCTGCACAGGAAGAAAGAGGGGTCGAGGGCAAACTGCCTCGACCCGTCAGAGCGGGCGGAAGGTGGCTGGTGCGGTGAAATGGAAGCTCTCCGGCGAGCGGCGGAGGGAGGAGAGCCGGTACCCTGCTCCGGGGCGAGCCAGGGGGAATGAAGGGGTGAAGCAGGTGGAGAGGGGTCAGGTGAAGGTGGTGGCGTGGTCGGATGGTCAGATGGGTAGACGGAAACGGCTGGCGGCGGCGGCGGAGCTAAACTACTGAAATGCGAAAAATCGAAAACTAAGCTAATCTATGGCCTAACTAAGCTACCTGATGGCTGCTGTCGACTGGGCTGAAGCTCGGCGAGCTTCTGGTCATTGCCTGCAAGGGGGCGTCGCTTCCCCGAGGCTGAGCGCGCTCGTGGCAGCGCACGGCGGCGATTACCACCGGATCAGTGACTCCCGGCTGCCCGGGCCTCGCTGCGACTCCAAGGATCCACGGCTGTCACTCAGGGATGATGGAGGAGCTCACAGGCGCCGAGGGGAAGATCAAAGATGGCGTGAATATGTCGCCGGTGACGACGTTAAATATGGTGGAGGGTCCGAGAAGAAGGAGGTCGGGCGGGTGGCACGGAACTCGGATCCTCCAAACCCACCCCGGGCGAGGGTCCTGGATAATCTGAGGTTAATCGGAGCCCGGGGTTTGGGTAAATGGCGGCCGGGTCAGGCGGGTGGAAAATGGTGAAATCGGGTCGGGCACAACATACCCGGCTCTGGTGGTCCTGGGGGGAGAGTTGACCGGGGGTCAACAATCCCCCGTGCACCAATCAGAGCCCGCCAAGCTTTGAATTTTTATTTGATTTTTTTGGGTCATAAAATGACCGAATTTTCAAAAACTTAAAACATGAAATATTTTTAATTTATTTTTTCTATTTTTTTGTGATTTTTAATTAATTTTTGGTAATAAAAATAAGGTATGTACATAGTATAGCTATACATAGGTATATATACAATATATGATTTTTAATTTTGATTTTTAATTAGTTATTTTTATACAATTTTATTCCTATTTTATATTTTATTTATTTATAGAATAAAATGAGGAATAAAAGGCTATTTTTGTTTTATTTTTATCATTTATATACATAGAGGAAATAAATAGTTAGGTACACTATGTACATGGCATATGTACAAGATATTTTTGTAATTTTAATTTTTGTTATTTTTATTTGATTTTTGTTTTAATTCTTTTTATTTATTTTATTTACAATATAACAAAGAATACTTACAAAAAGTTTTGAATATAATTTTATTTATTTATAAGGTTGAATAAATAAGGAAGGTGTTCTATGTACATGGTGAAGGGGTATTTTTGAATTTTTGATTTTTAAATTTTTATTTTGTTTTTAATAGCTTCTAAATATATACACAATATATACAAGCATATTTTTGGGTGAGGAAAATATAATTTTATTTATTTACATAAATATTTACACATGAGCCCCTATCTCCCTCTACTTTGGCTTTTATGCGGTCAGGCCCATGCTGAGCCCTCCCTTGGGTTAGGTTGCTCAATATTTATTCTAAATATTTCCCTCTTTTTCTTTTTCATCTTTATTCTTTTATTTTTGCACAAAAACATGCTAATTATAGGTATTTACAAACATGCATGCTTTTGCTAATTATTCCTATTTACAAGTATCTACATGCATTTGCATAGGTTTTTGTAGCTAAAATATAAGAATAAAGAGTGATGAATGGGTATTCATCAGGGAGCCAAGTAGAATAGAAAGATTTTTTTTAAATATATAGAGAGATTTTGTTTATTTAAGCTGCAAAATTTATTTTGACTTCATATCATACCGTCTCTAAAGATATTAAATAATTTTTTTGAACAGATCACAATATTTTAAAAAATTAAAAAGAAAACTCGAGTAAATAAAATTATTCATAGACTTACTACGTCGAAAGTAAGACTTGGATACAAAAGTTGTTCATATAAAATTATAAACGTAAGTAGCCATTTTTGTAATTTAAAATTGTTCGTTAAAGTAACTTATTTTAAAGCATTCTATGAGTACTGTGGTTACTAACTTGATGTAGATTACGAAATTCTCTCTATTTTTTCACTAATTGAGTGCATCTAATCAAGTTTTGTTATTCTCTTTTTCCTTTGATGTAGATACAGATATATGTGTTACTATATTATTATTCATTTTTAAATACGAATATGGATGCGGACATAGATATTGACGAATAAAAAAACTGTGTTATCTTCTCCTTAAAATCGGATAGAGATGTATAAAGGGTACCATGACGTACAAATATTCCATATATTATCTTAAATATACATGCATTAGATGGAATACAGATGATAAAAATATGCTAATTATACTTGTATCATGATAATTATACCAAATGTGATGAAAGAAGGCATAAAATAATAGATTTCATCATTTGTACCCCTATTAGAATATGCAATATCAGTTATGTTCCTTCCTTTTTTGTAATATCAGTTGTGCTGATATATTCTTACAAAATGCATAGTCCTATCCTTTTGTAATATCAGTTATGCCTCTAGTTTACCTTGATTTTTTTTGAATAAAGAGAGGGTGCCATCTCGAGATGGGATTCACCGCTTTAAAATGATTATTAAAAGAAAATGTGGTACATCACCCGGAGGCCCAAAAATGATACAACGAATTACAATAAGCGAGCACATTCTCTTGATAGAACATTTGATTTTTGAAAATTAGATCATTCCTTCCCGCCCAAATGACCCAAAGGATTGCAAAAGGCAGATCACAATCATCAGATGAATCGGCCCCCGCTGACCTTATCGACCTCCAATACTCAACGGCTCCTCCTGTCGAAATCCATGTTGCCCTTACCTCCTTCCACACCTTCTCTGATGTCGGACATGTGAAGAACAAATGATCTGCATCTTCAAGCTGTTCTCTGTATCTGTCACACTGACTGTCGGGAATACCAAATAGCCTTCCCCTCCTTGCTTTATCACACAATCTTCCCCTTCTTACATCAAAGGAAAATCTTAAACAACCTTCCCCTCCTTGCTTTATATGTGCACAACGACATATAAAAAATACTTTTAACACTAATATTGTAGTTACAAGGGAAAAGTAGTTAATTAAAGTAAAGGTTCAAATCAAAAAGTATCTTTACTGAGAGCAAAATGTGGTAGCTGAAAGATGCCCATTGATTCATGTTGAGTTCTTTTAAAAAAAGTGAACTCAAGGGGCTTGTTGTAATTGAAAGGTAGTTGGCTTCATTTTGGGAAGCAAATTAATTTTGTAATTTGGAAACCCAATTTGAATTAAAAAGTTTGGGTGTAGATTATTAGTATCATATTGCTTGGTTCTAAATTCTTGTTAGACTTACATATAAGTCCTTTCCCTAAGCTCATGTAAGAACAATATAAATGAGGGTTGGAGGGCCACATGCGAGCTTGCACAATGCTTTGCTCCAAATCGGGATCAGGCTCGGGTGAGTCGAATCCGAATTTGATACTTTTACTGTGGGTTTTGTTCGACATGGTGGGTAAATATTCTACATGATTTATGAACCACTTAGAATCTAATTATACTTTGGATTCTAGCTATTAGCGAAGGTACGTTGGGAATATTAACTTGAGCACGGATCCTCTGTAGTACTATAGAGCCCGACTGCAAAAAGGTGGGTACCTCGAGCCGCTCGATCAAGATCGAGCGGTTCACATGGTAAGGGCTCAAAAATACTTGGATTTCGTGTGAGCTGCCCAATCTTGATCGAGCGGCTCGAGGTGCCCTTCTTTTTACAACCGGCCTCTACAGTACAACATGGGATCGTGCTCATATGAACTTTGGGGATCTAGCAGATGTTTCTTCCATATGTTACATGTTCTTATGATCTTTTCACTATGCTCTCTCCACCGTTGAGTTCTCTGATGTGATTTCGAGGTTGCCTTCATCCCTTTTGGTTTTGATACTTTTGGATTTTTAGCACCGGAAGTTGTTGAGCTTTTGAAGAGGGTTCAAAAAATCATGAGCAGTAATGTGATGGTTCCTAGGTCTATAGATGTAATATTTAGAAAGATTGATTTTGCAATTAAAAAAAGACTAGCGACGCAGCTTGTTGCCAGCTTGTCTCCTATCTCAATGTTTTGTTTTGTTTTTTAAAACTAATGTCACTGAAAACTATGGAAGAAGTTAGGAGAATTATATATTTTCCCTAATATCATTGTTTCGAATGTTAATTAATATTGTTTACATTATACAATGAATGTATGTAACTGAAATTGATTTATATGTGATTCAATATATTCGGAATAATCTGCAATGTCATTATTTTAAATCATATTGATCATGTACGTCTCTGTTTAGTTTTATTATTATTAGTGTCTCTGCTACTGACACATATAAAACCCTAAAAAGGTGGTGCAAACATGAATCTAACCTAAAATTACCCAGCGATCACGACGAGCCAAAATCTTCAAGAGAGGTATAATCGATCCGACGCATGTCACTTTCATAAAAGCTACTACTATTATTATTATTATCGATCAGACACATGAAACTTTTATTAAAAAGCTATTATTATTATTATTCAGAAGTAACCAAACACACCATCACAAACATTCATGGAAAACTAAATCCCTCGAGAACAACACCATCACGACGACTAACACACGACATGATCACAAGAACAAGACGTGCATTAGGAGACATCACAACAAACAAACACGCACGGTGTAATTAAGCACTAATTTCGATCTTTATTGTGGGCATTAATCCGTAGTAATAGCTTAGGAGGTGCACATGCACGCACGATGCATGCACACCGCCGAGCTCTCCCATGCACGTTCATGCATGGGATCGAGGAGCCCTAGCAGAAGCCGCGGCACATGCAGCGGCGGCGGAAGCCCTTGCAGTCCCCCGTGGAGTAGCCCTCGGTGCGGCAGACGGTGGCGCAGTTGCCGTGGCTGAAGCACAGGCCGTGGAAGCGGCGGCTCGCCACGTGGTAATGGCACTTCCTCCCCTCCACTCCCACGCTCACCTCTGCGATCCAGCTTAAATATATTACATATTAGTACACCATAACAAAATAAAAGGTTTAATTAATTAATTAAGAAGAAATAATTAGAGCTTTAATCCAAAGAGAAGAAGGACCTGATGCGACGAGCAGTAAGACGAAGAACAGAAGAGAGAACAGAGCCTTTCCCTTCATGAGAGCCATTGATGTGTTGTTTTTCTTCTCTTCTCTTCTCTGATCTTCTGCAAGTAGTGACGAACAAAGACGAGTGCAGCACTATTTATAGAGCACTATGTAGCAATATCTAAGATTAGGTAGATGCTTCCATCACACCTCACATGGTCCCCTTGATATGATGCGTGTGAATGGGCAGAGGATAAGACCACGCTGATCGACGCCATGGATTTCACCAAAGAAGAAAAGGTGCATGTGCTCTGTCTGCGTCAAAAAGATGCTTTGACAGAAAACTGTGCACTTTGAAGGGTAAAAAAAGGTGCTTTGTGTAGATAAAGAGGGGTATTTTTTAATTAAAAGTGGAGAGCTTTCTTTGAATCCCTGAAGGGCTTGTTTCCAACTGGAAGGGGGGAAAGCAGTGCTTGGTGTTTGGCTGTAAAAGAAAGGGGTTTTTTATGTCCATGCCCCTAGAGAAGCTTATATTTAACAGAGTACTGTAAATTTTGTAAGAAGACATATGGCACAGATGTAATTTATAAAAAGTTAGGGACATAATGTCATTAAAAAACTCGAAAGTGCACAAGTGCAAAAATCAAATCTATTTGTAATAATATTGAGTTAGTGTCATCCATATGCTTAAGGGGTACTGATAATTTGTATGGAATGCCCATCATTTGTAGATTGTAGTCATAATATATTTTATTTTTGCCAAATTATCTCACGAATTTGTCGAAAAAGATAACCAAATGTATGCATTATCGATCACTATAATTCATTATCTCAAATTTAAATATATTATAATTATAATGTGGGGAAAAGATTCCATGGAGTCTCAAACTGAACCCAAGACAAAACTACCTGATTTGATCTTATGTGTCAAATATAGGTTTTGTTGATATATATTGGAGGTGAAACATATAAATGGTCATATATGATATATCCAATCAGTAATAATGTAAATCTACAAACAATAATTTCTGAGTACGTCTAATTATTCTATAAGAGTTAATAAGTTGGTGATTTTTGTATATTTTACAATGAATTACTTTCTACGGTCAACCAAATTACATAACAACAAGAACCCCTCTAATGGTCTGGTGGTAGAAGCAGTGGCTCCCACTTTAAAGGACCAAGGTTTGAAACTTACTAGAGAAAAAAATTACATAACAACAATTTTTTTATACATATACGCATACGTCTCAGGTTTTTTTATTCTAGTGATATAGCAACATAAATTTTGTTAAGTGACAGGGCACAACTGATTTACAAAAAAGGAGCATAACTGATATTGCAAAAGTTAAGAAGAGTACAAGTAATAAAAAAAGATAACTTTGCAACAAATAGTGTAAGTTTCCTCCAAGCAAATATGCTTCTATTTAAAGTGAGTAAGGAGAATTAACTCCCTCTATTAGTATAACTACACCTAACAATTATTATTAATCATTGTTAAAAAAATAAAACAAGAGGAACAGTTGGAAATTGTTGGCAATGGCTTGAGATTCAAATCTTGACTGTTTTTGGAAATCTACTTATAGTAGTGTTGTGGGAAAATTCTCTTTCCATTTTGAGAAACAACTTGCAAAGGAGGTTACGTGTGCTTTTTATGATAATTATGGGTCTGTAATGTAAGAGTTAGCAAGTTTACATGAATTTATGTGATAATTACGAAAAAAAACAGTGTCGAGAAGGTAATTTGCAAAGTTTTTAGAATTGTTGGTCTAATTATTAATCTGCATCCGAGTCATTACCGATGAGAACTAGTCCAGACGGCCAGTCATATTCAGACTCAGCTAAGCCCGTTGACAACCATCCGAAATGCTTGATCAAACCAGATTCGTCAACCGGTCATTCTCCACTATTGTGATCCCTTACATAGGACTACACTTAGGGCATGTTTGGTTGCTGGGTTGGGTTGGGTTGGGTTGATAGTAAACTGTGAGGAAGGTTGGGAGTGTTGGAAGGAGGAGTACACCGATGTACCCAACCCAACTCAGCAACCAAACAGGCCCTTAAAATACCACAAATATGCATTAAATTTAACATCGGCACTGCTTCTAGATTAATATTCAGGCGATGCATGATTCATTGCAAAAAAATGTGCATCCTCTAAAAAAGGCTTCAAATTAGGTGCATGTTTTTGCATTCTGGAGAAAGGTGCCGGAATCTTACAGAGTGCCCTCGGGAAGCCTTTCCATTGGCGTGTCGTGTAAAGAGAAAGAGAAAAAAAAAAGAGAGGAGAAGATTTGTCTAATAATGCACATCCCCGCATGCCTTTGTCGGCACCTCCATCTATCTATCTTATGGGGTTTTTTTACGCATTTGCTCCTTTCAGATTCTAAAATTACAGTTATATCAATACCTTTTTTTGCAATAACACATATTCTCATATATGCTTGTGAAATTCACATGATGCTCTTAGGGTTCGTTTGGTTGCAGGGTTGGGCAGGATTGGGCTGGGTTGGGTACTATTCACAGGGGTACCTTCTCCTCACAGTTTACTATTCACCCAACCCAACCCAACCCAACCTTGCCCAACCCTACAACCAAACGAACACTTACTGAAACCTCCATGGTTTGTTACCCAACTTAGCTAGGTAGTGACGAACCTCCCTCAGGTAGTTACGAAATTCTCTCTCATTGTTATGGAAACTTGTATTAAGATTGAGTAGGGTGGAGCATTGGGCTCGACTCGGCCCAACTCGGGAAAGCTTGGCCCGAGCCCATCAATTTTCCGTGGGCCTTGGGTCGGGTCGAGGCTCGCTTTTTCAGCAAACTGAGGATCCGGGCCCGACCCAAGGCCCGCAGGATCGGGCTCGGGTTTGGGTCGGGCTCGGGCTCGGGTCGGGCTCAACCCGCACTTATTTTGATTCCATGAAGTTGCACTTTGATTCCAATTTATTCTTATGGATATAATTCATCCATAACACATGAATATTAGATGTATTGTTACGATATAATATTATTATTGATGGATGAAGGAAATATTGGATGTATTGTGACTATAAATCCGTGTCCCCTAATTTAGTTCTAATATGATATTTTGAAATATGAAGGCCCGGGCCCGACCCATTTGTACTTCGAGTTCGGGTCCGGCCCGGCTCGAGCATAATATTTTTGAAAAATGAGAACCAGGGCCCGGTCCATTTGTACATCAGGTTTGGGCCGGGCCCGGGCTTTTGCGGGTCGGTCAGGGTCGGGTTCGGGCCGGCCCGACCCAATGCTCCACCCTAAGATTGAGTCCGATGATGTCCGTAGGTTGACACTGACTCAGTGGTTGAGGTCATACTCTCTTTGAGAATACGAATGCCGTATGGAAAAAGTATTAGTGTGTATCTGAGCAGTTTCCCTCCTCTTGATCGTGTTTGATCTTAGTAATATTATACTTATACCCCTATTCTACCTTATATAAGGACAGTAATTTGAATTTTTTTTGCAATGACACGTGAACATAAGTATTATTGCAAAAAAACATATCATAATTGTAATTACATAATCTTGGAGGGACACAAGTGTAAAAAAATCCTATAAATTATAGATATAGGAAATTGCACAAAATGCCTTAAAATTCGAGACCTATGTCGAAAGAGATCCTGGTAAAAAAATCGCAACATTTCAATGTACGGTATTTCATAGGATAGTTCTTGTTACAGCGCAACGGAGCTATAACAACGAATAATATAGCGATTCCTTGTTACATCTTTTGATGATGGTTTGGTGTCTTCTCCTAGTTACACAACCTCATTGTTTTCCTTTGTATACAAAGTAGAATTATGTGATTTCCCTCGAGGATGTTATCCGTGCCTTCTCGGCAACGACGTCGGTGAACATGTATCCCTCACCCTTTGCATAAAGCGTTCTCGCTCACTTTCGTCTTAATCGCAAATAAAGGGATGTGATGTGTGTTCGATCAGTTTGGGTGGATTCGGGTCACCTTCAGCTTAGATTGATAAAATCAATAACCATGACCAGTCGACTTGTATAAACAAATAGATGTTTTTTTCATGGATTTTTTTCTTGAAATATGTTACTTTTTGTAGGAATATTTTTAGGTTTTGATAGTTTTAAACGGGTTTTGTCAAATGCATATTTGTGTAGAATCTTTTGAAATTCTTTTATTTGTAGTGTTGATGGTATTTTTACCTTCTAAAATATAAGAATATTTGCACAAGTGAATTAAAAGGAAAAAAAAGACGCCATTTCCATTAATGAACTCTATGCCATATAATTTCTTATGAAAGGAAAGTCTCTACAAGATTTCAGCATGTATGGGGCTTCTCTTTTATATTAACTTTCCTGCAGAAACAATAGAAAGGAAGCCGTTGAATCTCCTCACCACTTATATGCGACACGGGGAAGCTCTGACTGCTTGAATGGAATTGTGATGTATCACACGACGCTCACTCCCCCCTAATATATAATGGGGCAACCCGGTCCTTGAAATCTCACATAACAAGTAGCTGTTTGAGCACTTCTTCTGCATTTTATATGATATATTATAAAACCTCTACTATATTTATAATATTAGATTATATATTTGGTGCTCGGCGAGATGGTTGCTCCTCGCATGTGATTACAGAAAGAATTCTATGGTAGAACAAAGGACTACCGCTCCTCGTTCCCTCCCGACCACCGCTAATCATGCCCCACATTCTTGCCTCTCTCTTTGATGGAAGAAAAGCCCTCTTAATTATTTGTTGAGCTTGGAAACTAAGTTGATAAATAATCATCCTCTTCTTTCGCAACGACATACCTATTTTTTTAAAAGCATTCGATGTGAGACCGTGTTTAAAGTGCCACTGTGAGACCGTGTTTAAAGTGCCACACATGATAAAATAATGCATCTTTTTTTTATTTTACCACTAAGAAAATAGACATCAAGTTGCACCGGCATGTTTTTGCATCTGGAGAAAGGTGTTGCTGGAATCAAAGCCTTTCCCACTGGCATGCAATGGAAAGTAAAAAAAAGAAGAAGATTTAATAATTTAAAAGTCTAATAATGCACGGATTTGTCATCACCTGGATGTATTAAAATATTAATATGTATGCACACATAAAAGAAATAGCATAAAAGGTCTCAAAAATCGTGACATGTATGAAGAGGAATCTAGCAAAAAAAGATGTGACATTTTGATGTTTGTTTTTTCAATCTTGGTAGCACTTCGTTAATGATGATATATTTCTTCACTTCTAACTCAAGAGAATTATATATGACTTTGAATTATTGGCTGAAGGTTAAATATCGCCAAGAAGAGAAGAGTAGTGTTATACTTTTACATGATTATTCGGTCTTTGTGTACTTTGTTGCTGTGGAGATTTATCTCAACAACCCCTGGTGTGATAAACAGCGATCATTCGATCGGTCATGAATGGTCAAGATCGCTGCAGTGATCTATATGCTAGTATTTTGAATAAAAAGGGAACATTTTGGCTCAAATGCGATGAATGTATAAAGACATTTGTTTATCCAAACTAAAGCATGATGGGAAAATATGCCATTCGTAATCTTTGTGGTCTCTTTCATCGGATTTTGTTGTCCCAAATACACACATTTCATGCTTTTGCAATAACAAAGTATGGATATCCCTCGAGGATATTCTTCTTGCTTTCTCATGTCGACGAACTTGTGCCTCACCCTTTGTATAAAGTACTCTCACCCAACTTTGGGTTCAATCAGTTGTAAAAGGGATCATGACGACCACGCGACGGAACATGAGCACCATTCACATTGACATAACCTTACGATGATCTGATTTGGGTGGATTCTGGTCACCTTCAGTTTAGAATGACAAAATGTACACCCATGATTGATTGACATGTATCAGATGAAGTTTGAATGATCGATTCGGACCATGTGGTTAGAGAATGTGCATATCCACTGCTCACACCATATTCTCTTCTTTGTCGCGAAAAGTAAAATGTAGGAGTATAATAGGTGGCTGCATTCAAAGCTTACTTAAACAACTCCAGGGTTATAACTATATGGAAGTTGTGTGAAATTGCCAATATACTCATGATACATTGAAAGAACGCATAGCGATTCATGCATATACATCACCAACCAATCTTCACACCGAAAAATTTTTAGCAATGCATATACATCACCAACCAACCTTCACAGGAAAAAAAGCTTAACAATGAGATTGCTGAGTGTGATTGATGTATGGTTAGAGGAATTTCATGTAGCATACTCACTTCTTTCCATAAACCTTGAAAAAATAACAATGTTCCTGACCTAAGACTGAAATGTAAAATGAAGGACAGTTTTAGTTTCTCTTGACAAAAATCTGCAAGTGGAAACTAAACAGTTAGCAGCAAAAGTGCAATGATGGATAGTTATGATAACAAATCTGACGATAGGCTCACAATAACAAGTTTCCAGATGGGGGCAATCCAATGTAATTTTACAGTAGAAGGGTTTTATGCAATCTGTAGTCACTGGCAATGTGTAGACACACACACACACCATTAAACACCACACACCAACCTACATAAATGTATAAAATGGATGGCAAGAGAACCGCACGCACAGTGCCAATGTGCATACAGACATAGAGTGTTATCAATATAACTATTGACAGAGAAGTCACAGGCATGGAAACTACCATTTACAGGCTCCAGCTATGATAGAGGGACTGGAGGGCATTAGGGGGGATAAAGCATCTCTGAAATGCTAATGAAAGAACATTGAGACCTGATTTTGATATTTTTCACCAAGTAAGCATTGCTTCAGATGAGCCCACAAGAACACCCCCAAGATGTGTCGTGCCCATTTTTCACATATCGTCTCTCGTGTCTGCAGAAGACAAAATAAATCACTGTATTAATTCTGTGAAGTCTTCCCTGGGTGGCGCTGGTATCCGCGAGCTTACATACTAATTAGACTTGCAAGAAGATAATTTCCAATTGGCGCACAAGAAAGCTCTCCTCAACCTCCTCCCAAAACCAACATCGAGGATTCGGGGATTTCACGTGGAAATTTAAAGATGTGTTTTAATCTGCACTAGCCAATAAAAAAGAAAAATTGTCCACAACAACCTCTCGAGCCAACATAGTTACATAAACCAGATAATTTGGGTAGAAGCCTGTTGTTATCCATTAAGTTGTTTCAGGACTCAAGACTTGGGCCTTTGCACAAGCGGCCAAAGCCAACGACCTATGAGAAATGTCGAAATTAATAGTATCTCCTACTACTCTTACAATTAACCTCTTATATATCGGATGCTCCCTCTATACGTCGAAAAGTGAACTACTACCTTGTGTTTGGGCCAGGGGCGAACCCACGTTATGAGTTGCAATTAATAACTAGATGCTCCCTCCATCATGCATACCCTCGATGATTTTTAACGGTGAGCCCCGCCCGATATCTTCTTCCTTGGTATAAAAATCAGTGTATATTCTGCTTTCTTCATTTAAATATAATATCTATGTATTTTTTTCTCCTCTACCTTTCTCCCGTTACTAATAAGTGTCATTCACTATCCGTTCCAAATAACTCATCTTTCTGTCCTGTCCATTAATATTTACCTCACGAATATCTAGAAACCCCTCTTTATGTTTATTAGATTAAATTTTAGATCATATTGATCACGGTAGAAAAGGCAATTTCTTCTTCTTTTGTCGACATTCTTATTGTTTTAAAAGTTAATTCCATTTACATTTGCGAGGAAACATTCAAAAATTAGAATATAAAGCATTGTAATTTGTGAGTAATCTTTAGGAAGGTCTCTAAACTTTCCATTTGATATCATATGGTCTCCAAACTTAAAAATGTATTGATTCCAGTAAGAAAATATTTTAAATGCAACAATGTCATCCTCCGGTAAATTAAGATACTACGCAAGTGAAATACATGAACCAAGGAGGGGGTATGGCCCCTCCATGACATATACCGGATCCGCCCATGTCGATAATCTTTCCAAATTAAATTCATGCAATGTTGTTTGGACTAGCAGTAGGCCACATTGTTACCTCAAATAGGATCTGAATCCTACTACATTTGTAAGTTTGAAGATGACTTGTTATCATATGGAAAGTTCTGGAACCTCTCTGTTTATTACTCTAACTTATTTATTATTTCCCATCTCTTGTTGCATGTTGTATTTATTTTCCACCAAGGTTATAAGACGTTCAATTTTATGGTATTTTATATTTTCCCTGATCTTACAATTTTATGGAATACATTAGTAGTTTCGCAATTTTATTGAATACATTAGTAGTTTTGCAAGTATTTTGGCTATTTTTGTTTAACTTTATTAGTATTTTGACTTTTTCTTAGGAGTTCCAACAAAAAAATTCATTTTCGTGTATGGAAAATTGATGCAAAACGGAAATATGTGCAATGATGAAAATAAAATTTTATAGGTGGAAATTTGTTGGTGGAAGAAATCAGGTGGGAAAGGAGAGAATACTCATCGAAAATGAGGGATTTGGGGAAGAGAATCGTGGAGATCATGTAGAGGAGAGGAGAGAGAGGGGAAGAGATAAATGAGATAACTCTCAAATTTTGATTAACTCTAGAATTGAATGAATAAAACATGGGACTACCATCCCCTTTATATAGGATGGGTATGGTTACAAAAATAGAAAAAAAGATAAAATCAAATAAAATAAAATCCTAATTTAGACTCTAAATATCTTTAACCGACTAACTGCTAAATATAACTGACTAACTAATTTGATTTGAGAACACATGCGATCTCTTTAATTAAAATAAAATTGCAATGGACGTAATTAGATGTATAAATAATTTGACTCTAATTAATAGATGGAAATTCAATCCTAATTATTCATTTCACGCTGCATCAGCTCTCTGCTGCTTCGAAAAACTCATCTCCTGAGAGTTGCTTTGCCTGGAGTCGCAACATTCTAGAATCCATGCGGAAAGAAGAAATGAGATGCATGTAGTGAAATCCAAACCGTTGTCATGGCTCCCGTGGAATCGACATCATGTCGGCGAGGATGATGATCAAAGAATTGATGTGACATGTGTGGAGGCTTCCATGCGTGGCAGAGAGTCTCACCAAGTTGTTGTGTAGGAAAAATGAATGAAGCACCTTCATAGGTGGGATTTTGGAATTTAGAGAGACCATGGAGGATAAAAACCACACAATAATGGTTAGTGGAGATGTGAATAAAATAGTTGGCCCACGAGTTCTTTTACAGGGAGGCCAATTAATCCTAATTCTAATAGGAATGACTTATTGTCCACTCCTTTTCCCTTCAGCACACATTGAAATATTTTTCCTCAGGAGGCCGTGAATGCAAAATCCGTACTCCTTCACAAAAGAGGCTCTCTTTTGGTTTATTCTTTACATTTACCTTGTTATAAAAGGTCAACTCACTCACACTACCTCCTGGACTCACACTGGCAACATATAACTACATAGGAAAGACATCTCTCGTTTCGGCCTACACTTGCTTCGAGACTAATGGTGCTTGGCTTACTGTTGTCGAGAAAATATGTCTTCCCGATTATATATTAGACCCTCAGGAAAGTCGATAAGTAACTGTTTACTTGGGGCCATATAATGCATACAACTTTAGTTGTTGGTTGCACGAAGTATTGTTGCATTAAGGAGGCACTTTTATCTGTTGAGGGCCTGGAACGTACCATTTCTACGGAATCAATGTCTTCTAATTTCTGACCTTGCACCGACCATCCAATGGACCATGGACTACCACTGTCTGAAAGGACTATGTCTAGGGGACCACCGCCCCCCACAAGGTACATCTCGTGCATGTGGGCCCCATCATCTAGTCTCTGCTCCCAACTTCTCTAGGCCCTTTGACCTCTCTTCCCTTACCCCCATATTCTCAATATGGACGTATAATGTCCCTCCGGGGGGAGAAGAATAGTGGAGAGTGAGGCGAGGCGAAGGGACTTTTTTCTGGTAGGGGCTCGTGCATAATATTTCCAGTAGATATGTGTCCTATTCGTAGGAAGGAAGTAACCTCCCATCCATGGGTTCTCTCCTCCTGCTAGGGTTCTTCGTTCTTTCCCTTGCAGCAGGGGTGGCGACGGAGATCTCGACTCCAATGGCGACGACAACAGGATGTGAGGCGGCGATGGCGTCGATTTGGAGGCTTTCATTGGCAGCGACAACATCTACTGCGCATGTGATGCGAGCTGTGGTGGTGTTCTTGTTCGGGGTGGCAGATCTCTCGTGCGTGTAGATCTTGGTGGTAGCGGTTGTGAGATGGGATGGGGTGGCTTCGACGGTGCAGATTTGGAATATGGGGCTTCAGCGATGATGGCGATGCCGTCCTAATGTACAATGCGGAGGATGGGGATGTTGGCGATATGCGAGTGGGGATGATATGGGCTGAGGTCACTGGAGATGGCGCAAGGGGTATTGGGACTGATGGGGGTTTTGCTCGGGAAAGGTTGATGATGGTGGGGTTGGGTCGATAGGAGGAGGCAACGTCGGGGTTGACAGGAATAAGGGTGATGTCGAAACAGTAGGTGCCAATGCAAGGGTGGCGGAGGGGTGCAACATGGTCAGGGTGTAGGTGGGGGTTTTAGGGTGACAGGGATGGCTTTGGGGATAGTTTTGGGGAGGAAGGGGAGGTTTGGCGGGGCTGTTTTGGTGGCAGAAGGGGTCAGCGAGGGGGGCAGAGGTGTAGGGTTGGTGTAGGGGACAAGCGAGAGGGTTATGGGTGTTGGTGGAGTCGATTCTGTAGGCGTAGGTTGGTCGGAATCTTGCTGGACAGCAAACAGAACATCAATGACAACCTTTCTTCATGTTTTTCTTCCTCAGAGACCTGGACAGTAGCTTCGAGGACGAGAGGTATCGATTTGGCGGTGCTCAAGGTCCGAAAATCTGCAACCAACTCCCATAGATAGACTGAAATTCGAACAATATGGACATCAACTCTTTGTTGTAGGCTTCATTGACTCGTCATTTACGTTCCATCAAATGAAAGTCTTTCGTTGTGCATTTGTACAAACATCTGTACGGATCGTCATATCGTGAGGACAATATGAGGGTCATGCTCTGATACCAATTGACGCAAACAGAAATATGTGCAACGGTAAAAATAAAATTTTGTCGGTGGAAATTTGTTGGTGGAAAAAATCAGAGGGGAAAGGAGAGAATACTCGTTGGAAACGGGGGATTTAAGGAAGAGAATCGTGGAGATCGTGTAGAAGGAGAGGAGAGAGAGGGAGAAGAGATCAATGAGATAATTCTCAAATTTTGATCAACTCTGGATTGAATGAATAAAACATGGGACTACCATCCCCTTTATATAGGAGGGGTGGGGTTACAAAAATAGAAAAAGGATAAAATAAAATAAAATCCTAATTTAGACTCTAAATATCTTTAACTGACTAATCGTTGAATATAACTAACTAACAAATTTGATTTGAGATCACATGCGATCTCTTTATTTAAAATAAAATTGCAACTGACTCAATAACCGTAAAAATAATTCGACCCCAAATAGACTCTAATTAATAGATGGAAAATTCAACCCTAATTATTTTTTCCAGTTGCGTCAAAAATGGAGATGATAAAATGGACGAGTTTGTGCTTAGCACAAATAAAAAATATATAGGTTCTTTTACTTATAATTTTCAAGGAGTCATATTATGTGACATAAATCCAAGGAATGTGATGGAATGCATCGGAAAAAATCACTAATCCCTTGAATTTGATAGCCAAATAGAAATTATTTCCTTTCTTTTCATTTACATTGATTCTCGCAAGTACTATTCCCGCCTAACAAAAATAGACTGATTTTTTCAACAAAAAATTTCTTAATACCATTCAATGATGCTTTATGGGCTTAGTTATTGGTGCCTTCCCTATATTAAAATCCTAGGTCTGCCACTGGTTTGGACTAAGGCCAAACTACACATGGCAATGTCAAAGTTAGCCACCACCAAAATCATCAAGCATCAGTGGTGAGGACTTACAATAATTTCGAGGAGAAGGTGGTGCAATGTTTTACAAGTACACCCTTGTGAGAAGGTGGTGCAATGTTTTACAAGTACACCTTGTCCACATCTGTTGATAACATGGTTGGGTTGGAATAGAGTAACCTCATGTCAAAGGGTTAGTCAGATGAGTAACCCTTGCGAGAATAGTAGTTGTTTGGAGGATTGGAATGGTAAATGTGACGTGATGCCATATCGTTTATGTGTTATATGAGACTCTTACAACTAACTCCAATCCAGGAATGCAGGGGTACAACCCCGGGGTAACATAGTAACCAAGACTTCGGATGAATTGAGCTACATAACAAGTTGAGAATGACTTTTTAACATTTTGGAGAGACATAATGACACTAGACCCAAAAGACAACAAGCAATCAAAACAATACTTTTTCCTCTCGATTATATGAATTTTGGACCTAGAGGCCCCAGACGACAACAATCCTCTAAAGCAGACACTAAAACAGGGAGCGCCAACAATAATCTTGTCAAGAGAAATAACTTCCACGGGATATTCAAACAGAGTCGTGATAATCTAAACTGCTTCAGTTATTTCATATTTGTCATGCTAGAGATAAAATTCCTTCGGAGTATATCATTATATATACTTGAGTACCATATCTCTATGTGGAGGTTATGCTGAAACGAATTTGGTACCTACGGTAATCAAAAGCAGCAACCCATAAAGATCTAAGAGAAATTACCTAAGAACAACATGCAGATGACTGGACTCTTTCTTGGGGCCTGTCAAGAACCATCCCTGCAGGATTTTGTACAGGTTGAGCCCGAGGTAGCCGTCTTGCTGCTTGGAACAAAAAAAAACGAAGCATGAGTCATCACTCCTTAATATATTCATAAAATTGCTCACAATTCTAGGCAGCAAGAGTACATAAGAAGTGTGTCATGCAAGATATGTAGTGTGGTATTGATGCATGACATGCAACGCTTGACAAAAACATTTCATAAATGAGAAAAAAATTCATGTACTCCACCAAAGATGTAAAAGAGGAATATTCTAACCCTGACGCTAGAAACACACATCAAAATATAAAACATTGACATAGATGCATTTGGGGTTATAATCAGGGATCCTATAAACATGCACCGCATATCGAGAAAGCAATGCGTTAGTTAAGGCAGATGAGAGGCTCTCCAAAATCTTCCTCTCAGGAGATGGTAAACCTCTCATGGCAATCTACTGTGGCTATGCACACATCAAATATGACATGCACGGCGGATACATTTTCACATTTTTTTGGTGCCTCCTTCGGTTTTTAGTGCTCTTGCCTATTAGTTTTTTCATTGGGGTAAATTACAAAAAACGGCCCCAACTGTACTTCAATTCTCAATTAGTAGCCTCATTTTTCAATTGTAACAAAGAGGATCATGATTTTATGTTTTTGTCTCAAATACGGATCTCTACAAGCTTCAGCAACCCTTGTATGTCGACATTAAACACTTAAGTTAAAAGTTCAAGTCCCTATTTGAAAAATGAGGTCCCTATTAGGAAATCAAGGCATAGTTGATGCACATTTCTGTAGTTTATCCTTTTCTTTATTAAAGCTATTTGACGAACTGGGCATGAATCTATTGTTGGACATGCGAGCCCACGGTGAGCCATTATGCAATAAATATTATTACGAATATCATTCCCTGATCTGAAATGAAGAATAACTAATTTGCATAATAGGTCCCTTAGTACAATTAAGGTTATGTACCATGGCCATCTTGATGATCATACAGCTGTTGATTCAATTAATGAATCATAGAGGCTGATGCTTGATTGAATATCTAAAGAGTTAGATTGAGGACTCATCAAATACCGTCAAATGATTATTAAGAGAGGATCTCCAACCTGAGTATGAGATGGCAATCCTTTCACTTGGCTGATATCTGACCGACCTCTTGATGCAGGTCCTCTGCATGGGAATAGAGATTCGGAGGTGTCAGATTAGTTAGGTCAAAGAGTTGATTTAACGAGATCGAGATAACCAAAGTCCTATGTCGTATGTTATCACGATATAGACATGCATCCTCTGGCCGGAGACAGATGTGTTACTATATGTCTGAGTATGTATATTTGACAGACCAATAGGTTAATGACCTAATCAAGGTCTATACACTGGCGCATTGGTGTGCATATAAGGGCATATGAGTAATACTATCTCTCAAAGGGATCATACAGGTTCTTACTGAACCGGAAGACATGAGCTCACTCATGAGATATTGGAAAGGATCAAATTCCGTGCATGGTTATCTCGCTTTGGAAGCTTGACTGAATTTGTAGGTTTGCTATATACTTTTGGAAAGTATATGATCAACACCTGGGTATGATATATGTTTTTGGAAAGTATATGATCGATACCAACTCCCAATAGTCAAATGAGAAACTTAATGATAAAGCCCTGAAGGAGACAGTCAAAGAGATCTAAAACTTCAGGTTTATTCTGAATCTTCCAGTATGCAGGATGTACAGGTATTAGGAATGCATGAGGGTGATATGATCATAAACGATTGTATAACCATGACGCTTCCATTCCGAGGGAGTGATGAAACAGGTCTGGATTTTAGTGACTCCTCTCATAGAGAAGTAATATGATCTTAGTCCAAATGTTGGACATTGATCTGAATGTGATTCAGATGTAATGAGAAGATTAGATTTGCGGTCTTGATTTAATCAAGCATCTATGAGAGATCCGTAAGATCTGGATTTGAGATGAGATCTCAATATCCAAGTCAATATACGTGGAACAATACAATCGCACTGTCTTTATCTCCAATTATCCGCAGAGAAAGTGCATTATCCTTGAAAGAGTTCATGGATAATTTCATTGTAGATATGCGTATCCGAGCATTGAGAAAAATTGATAATTAAATGTGATTTAATTTATCATGAATAATATGAATTTGATTCATATTATAAGGAGAGTTATCTAAGATAATTAAATGTGATTTAATTATCAAAGATGTGAATAATGTGAATGTGATTCATGTTATTTGGGTACATGAGAATTGAGATCCAAGATGAATAAATATGATTTAATTATCATGGATAAGAATAATGTGGATATCACTATCCATATTATTCATGTATATTATAAATGTGATTTATAATATATTAAAGAGAGCATATTGTGATTTATATTTGTTGATTACTTTTTAATGTGAATTGGATTCACATTGAATGATTAATTGAAAATATAATTACATTTTGTTGTGGGTTGTGAATGAGATTCACATAATTTCAAGGGATATTTACACCCATAACCCTGAGTAATCTCGTAATTACCCCAGGAACCCTGCGCAAGCACGAATTACACCCAGAACCCCGAATAATGTTTAACCCTTACATTACATAACCCTGAGTCAACTTCTATCCATTTTACCGTTAACTATTGACGGTATCCGTTATGTATTTTATATTTACACCCTTTAAATTTTCATTATTAAGAAATAAGGTCAACTATCCCCTTCCTCCTTCCCCGTTTGATTTCCAGCACCGACCTCCGAACACCACCTCCACCCCTACCGACCATCTCCTCCGCCCCTTCCTCGCCCCTCCCATGGCCGCAAGCTCTTGTTCGAAGAACCCCTCCGACCCCACTCTGCAGCCCCCGGTCGACGCCTCCCGTGCCCCCTCCCATTCGGACAGAGGAACCGACCTCCACCTGCAACTGCCTCCCCAAGGTCGGAACCCCCAAGGTCGTCTCCTCGTTGAAGCCCAAGGCGCCTGCCCAAGGACGGAACCCCCCAGGTCGTCTCCTCCGTGAAGCCCAAGGCGCTTGCACCTCCCCAAGTCGGTGCCCCGTTGGAACCCCCCCAGGTCGTCTCCTCCTTGAATCCCAAGCCGTCGCCTGCAACCCCCTCCCCCCTCCGGGACCCGACCTCCACCTTCAAGCCCAAGGCGCCTGCACCTCCCCAATCGGTGCCCCGTTGGAACCCCCCAGGTCGTCTCCTCCTTGAAGCCCAAGCCGCCGCCTGCAACCCCCTCCCCCCCTTCGGGACCCGACATCCACCTTCAAGCCCAAGGCGCCTGCACCTCCCCAAGTCGGTGCCCTGTTGGAACCCCCCAGGTCGTCTCCTCCTTGAAGCCCAAGTCGCCGCCTGCAACCCCACCCCCCTCTGGGACCCGACCTCCACCTGCAACTGCCTCCCCAAGTCATGCCCCCACAAAGCCCAAGCCGCCTCCTGCAACCCCCCCCCCTCCGGGACCCGACCTCCACCTGCAACTGCCTCCCCAAGTCGTGTCCCCCCGAGGTTGGTACCTGGGAGTCGTCTCCTCCTTCAAGCCCAAGGAGTCGTCTCCTCCTTCAAGCCCAGGCCGCCTGCAACACCCAACCACCCCCCCCCTCGGGAGACCTGCCAGCGCCACCCCTACCCCACCAAGTCTCCGCCTGCGCACACCCACCCCCCGCCTGCACCCCCCAAACCCCAGCTTGCACCCCACCCCTTTCTCCGCCTGCACCACTACCTCCCCCAAGCCCCGAGGTCGCCCGCCAAACCCCAATTCGGAGCCCCCACTGCCGGTCGTCGCCTGCCTGCATCCCAGGATTGGGCTCGCAAGCCCCTTAGAACCCCCAGTGGCCGTCCTCTTCCTCGTCACCCACCTTCTCTTCTTCCTTTCCTTTCTTTTTCTTTTTTTATTTTCGGTTAATCCCAACCGTAGATCGCGGATTGGTTAGATTAACTCAACCATCTGGTTGAGTTAACGAACGAAACTAACGGAAGGTTATGAGTGTAAAACGGCGTGGTTATTCAGGGTCCTGAGGATAATTAGTGTTTATAAAGGGTTTCTGGGGTAATTACCATATTATTCAGGGTTATGGGTGTAAATATCCCTAATTTCAATGGCTTGATTGAAGTTTTTCACAAGATAATTGTGAATTATTTTTGTGAAAAAATATTTACAACAAGTGTTGTTGTAAATTAAAGAGATATCATGAGATAATGAGATCTCATAATAATTAGAGAGGATTGACCAAGTCCACTCAAGAGGAGTGGACGACTACAACTCTCCGTGTGGAGAAGAGTAGCCGTCCCTCCATTCTTAGGGGATTGGTTTAGTCTCCGCATTATCTCTTCTCTAGTCAAAAATGATTTGAATTCAAATTAATTTTGTTGATTTATCAATGTAAATTAATTTAAATTAAATCATTTGATGTTGTGTTTTTACAACAACATATTAGCCGTTGAAAGAAACACAAATCAATCTCATCCATTGGTTGTGTGTTGTCCATGGATTGGGATCCATGAACTCCCAAAACCCTATATAAGAAGAGGCACCTCTTGCTCTTCGTATGACACGTTTACGACAACAACATATGCTCTCTCTCTCTCTCCACACGTCAAATGCTCTCTCCCTCTCTCTCTTATAGTCGTCCACTATGGAGCCATTGAGAGAGTCGCCATCGCTGCAGCATCGTCGTTATGTTGCCGGAGTATTTGCTCATGGATCTCCGTCTCCTTCGGTGCGTCTCGCTCGTGAAGAAGACATAGGATCTCGTGTGACGAGATCAGGACATTCGCCGCTTGGATCATCAACATGGATTGCGAGGAGCACGCGTCTCATCAACGCGCTCGCAAGCGTCTCCTCCATCGGATCGAACTTGAGACAGGAGGCCTCTTGGTTTAGAGACTCGATCGTAACCACGCTTCAAGAGGTAACCTTTATACCTAATGAAACGATCCGAGAAAGGTTCTTGGATCATGTGGTTTCATCACATTTAAAATTTTTAAATTCCGCTATATCGAGCAACTAGTGCGACTAGTCTCTCCCGATCGCATTCGATGCGATCCTCACGCTTCCGTGATGCACTTAAGGATCTCCCCATATCCTTCATCTATTGCTGCCATTTTAATGTTGGAGTGAACGCTGAAAGACTTACTCCGCAGTTTTTCAGGCTGGAAATGACCTCGGTCAGAAAATGCACGCTTTTGTTCATATGGAGTAGTTTTATGAGATGTCTCAGAAGTTCCGTGAAAATCTGAAATCCTGGTCGGAAAGTGCACACATATATAGCATCTACGTCCGTTAATAAATATACTCGGCCTTTTCATATCTACCTTTAGCTGCGTCTTTTACATTTCAATTGGAAATTTGGTTGGTCAGGCTTTATGGCATATTTAGGCTGCTGTTTTGATGTTCATGACAGAAGCTGCGGAATTGGAGGATGTATGGCTATGCCTTGAAGATTTCCAGACGAGGTGCACGCATCCACTAAAAAATTGAATGAAAGAAGGTTGTGCACCCAGAGTGGTGCCCACAGGGCTATAGATAAAAAACCAAGAGTATAAAAGAGCATTAGCGTGATTTACAACATTCTCAGCATAAAAATCTCTCGTGACAGAAGACAACATTATTATGCACCAGCCAAATGGCCCAAACCACTAAGAGAGGCTTGAGCTGCTCTCCAAACAACCTAATCCAAGCCCGTTCAAAGAAATCCATAAATTCGCCAAAGAAGAGACATCCGATTCCAGACAGCTAGGCCTCCAGCCAAGTCCTCTGTCCAATCACAAGAAAAGAGCAGATATTCAACATCCTCTGGGTAGGCATTATACAAGGAGCAGTCAATATCCGTGTCAATGAAGAGCTTTGCTGTGTAAGTCTTCATCCTAATCCGCCTATGCTTTCGTAACTGGAGGGAAATATAATTCTCAGATACCTTAGAACTCCAAATATGAATCCTTCACAAGTCCCCATAGATCAGACTTAGCAATCAAAGACAGCGTGATGTATGCCTTCTTATCAGAGAAGCCATCATCCCTCCAAATTCAATGATCTCTCCCAACCAAAGGCCCCTTGATAGATCCAATCTCCTTCGACAACATCAAAATCATGAAGTCCATAATCAGAAAAATCAGACAGAATAATGGCGAACCAAGCACCACCATCTGCCCAAGCCTCCGTCACACCAAAAATCGGCTTACCAACAAAGTAAATAGTGTCAAGAAGCGGTCACTCAACGTGCCACACCAAGTTCAGCCATAGGTCCAAAATTTAAAAGAGCACCGATCCCACAAAACAGGACAACGACAAATCACAAGTACCCTTCCAGATTGAAGTGGGGTATGAAACAGTTGAAACAACAAGAATTTGATTCTGTTGGGCCATCTCAGGAAGATCTACTTGTGGTGTTCCATTGGTTGACTAGGGTTTTGTTATGTGTCCCTTGGATGAGGGAGGTCTTGGGTTGTGGAAACTGAAAATCATGAACAAGGCTCTTCTGACAAAGTCAGCTGCTAGACTTTGGGTGAGTGAGGATGGTCTTCCTAGCAGGCCGGTGAGAGGCATCTATGGCATCTCTTCTCACACCCATAATCGGATGTGTGCACAACAGCTATGTGCCTTTATTATTATCTATATTTGGAATTTCTTTGGCAAATTCTTTCTAGTTCCTTTTTTTGAACTAGGGATGGTTTATCCTGATGGTTATTTTACGAAGAGTCTGACCAATGCCTCCCAAGCAATATTTTCTTGGGAGTGCACAGCATCTATCTGATGTGTGCACAGAAGCTGAGTTTCTTTGTTAACTTTACTTGTCGTTGGCTATGGTTGTGAATTTAAAAGAAACGTCGCATGGTTGGGAGTTCGGCAATGGTTTGTGTGAATGTGTTGCGATTTTCAATGTTGTTCCTTCTTCACTTCTCTGATGTTGTCAGGTGGAAGAACCATCTGGTGGCTTTCCATTTTTGTCAGCCGGAGTTTCCTATACTTCTACCTCCCCTGGATCTCCCTCTTTGTCATCAAGTTGCTCCACTTCTTGTGGTGCTTCATGTCTCCTCTCCTTGGACTCCTTCAAGGTTTCATGTACTCAATACAGGAAGAATCAAAATAACATAAGCCTAGCTGTTGGCACCCTTATCATCATGTTTTAGCTTGCACCGCACTCAATGCTCCTTAACTACCTAAACCCATGCTCCTGCAACCAAGCTCATCGAACTTGATGTATGCTACACGGTTCAAGTCTGTATTGGATGACCACGTGAATGGTGTACTGTCCGGGAATAATGTAAGTCCGGGCAAGTTGACAAACACTACAAATGTCTCTGCAAACTCCACTTAATCCACGAACTTGTCGATCTTCGATCTCGCGGTCAAGTTTTTCCATGTGAATGTGCAATCTTAGACCAGATAGTTCACCAAGCCCAACTCATCAACCACCCGTCTAAAGCCAACTATGGTTGAATCCCCTCTATTTCGACCTTCTAGCATGTCCTCTGAGGAAAATGTCATATTGAGTTCACTCTCCACTAGAAAGAGGGAACCTCCAACCTCAACCACTATATTCCCCAGATCACCCCAAAGCTCACCTCTACTCTTACTATCGATTAAGTAATGCATCTTGTCGCGACTCCGTTTCCCGGGCCGTCGGATCCTCCCATATCCGGATCTGGTTACTCAGCAATAATTTATTCAGCAATCACAACTAACATTGAGAAATATACTGCAAATAAAAATACTCGGAAGAAAGTATTTCAACACTTTTCCATTCACAAAATAAAGTTCAGATGATACACTGTCCCACTATAACCACTACATGTACATCAGCTTGAAAGGAAAATATACAAAAGATTACTAACTACCTTAAAGAGTAAAGCTACTGTGGCTGGCTGGATGTCTAGTATGTAAGCCGGATGAATTTTTAAAGTCCTTGCGATGGCTCACCGATACCCGTTGGGTTTTCCATAAATCATAGGATAAAAATTAGCGAATGCTAAGTAACGAAGAAGAGAAAAGCAAACAAATTGTGTAATTTTTCAAAACTTGATATCACAAAAATTTCATTCCTTTTCATTAATTTAAGTCCTATTCCTTTCTATTCCTCATCAGGGATTAGTCCAGGGGAACCCCACCATTCTTGGACTCCGAAGCTGTGGATGCTTCGGGATTGGAGATTGTGTTGATCTTGGTAAGTTTATGCCGTCGCACGTCGCCTCAATCAATCCTCCAATACTACCCTAACAATTTCCTTTTCTTTTATTAAACAGGGTCTCAACCCTCAGCCTGGAAAAACAAATGAGCACACCGTCATCGAGGACTCGGTTGCTTAAAACCTCAGGCTAACATTTAATCATATAACCTAGCGGCTTTAAATACATGTTATCATGACCCAGCCGCTATTGAACCACTCGTGCCTCCACATGGCACGACCACATCTTCCGTCGTTCCAACCCGAATATATTGGCTCCCGGTACCACGCGTTGCAAAACATTCATTTCGTACGCACTTATCATAAAAGGGCAACTGTGTACCACCTAGGTATGGAAATGCCAATACGGGTTCCTTTCGACAAACCTACAGGTTGCATGCCCGACCTGTAGTTCTACTCCCAGTCATCCTTAACGTGACACACGATCCTTTTCAGGATCCAACTCAAACCACATCAATTCACATGATGTAATTCTTTCATTAAGTCTTCGATTTGCATAATCAACAATACTTAGTATAGACTCACATATATATTATTCATATGCATATATACTCGTATTTATGCCAATTTTAACTCTCAAACCCAAACTTTCAAAGCCAACGCATCAATTTGATGCGTAAACCTTATTTTAGTGGAAATCACAAAGCAATTCTTTAGGCTTTTTCAAAAATAGCCAAAATTAGGGTTCTTCGTAGCAAAGAACACAAAATCAAGAATTTCAATAATTTCTTATGAAACCCAACAGCAAAAGGAAGGATTTCGTTACCTAATCGAGCTCTCTCTCGTGTATGCAAGGCTTTATCGAGTTTCGTTTTTAGAAAGGCTATTTTAAAGCTCCTAAAAAGATCGAATTTCATTTTTCGTATCAAAACGCTAAGAACATGTTAAGAACGCGAAGAACGAACGAAGAACGCGAATAACGCGAAGAACGTCAAGAACATATTTTCTCTTAAATTTCGACAGAGTTTCCCCTTATATCGGGACATATTTCAAAATAAAAACGAAAAGAGTTTACTCTATAAAATCAATCGAGAGGAAAATAACAACGAAACTGAAAGAATATACTCAACAACAAGAGATGAAGAACCGGTAGACACCACACATCTTAGGTGAGTGAACGTGTGACGAATCACAGGGTCACTGACGTGCATAGCCACCCGCACCTAAGTAGGGTATTACACAGATTTCTCCATCAAAATAACTATAAAAGCATAATGCGAAGAATAGAAACATAAACGATGGAGAATCGGTAGACACCACGCGTCTTAGATGAGTGAACGTGTGACGAATCACAGGGTCACTGACGTGCATAACCGCTCGCACCTAAGTAGGGTGTTACACAGATTTCTCCTCGAACCACAACAGGAAAACGAATCGGAAAGAAAGATGAATCAAGAACAAAACTTGGAAGAACAAGAGTATGAATTGAAAGCCTAGCTTACGAAGCAACTAAGAGAGGATCATACCTTTCTCCTCCTCGTTCTCCCGGCAGCGCTTCGCTAGCGCTCCTCCCTCGCCTCCCACTCCTCCTCCCAACCTCTCGACCATATCCCTTGGGGTGGTGGTGGTAGTGGAAGTTGTAGAGAATGAATGGGTAGGGGGGTCTATTTATAGGCCCCAGAAAATCACTAACCATGGTTAGAAAACCATGGTTTAGACCTTAACCATGGTTTAGCGGCCCATGATTTTGGCCCATGGTTTTAGCCAAAACTTATCCCAAACTTGGAGCTTAAGTTAGAACATTCTAGAGGATTCTAGATTCGCTAATGACGCTTAATTAACACTAATCGTGATTAACTTTCACTAATCGCGATTTAACTTTCACGGCTTACGCTTATCTTTTGTTAACTATTGATTAGTGTTTACTAATGATCATTAGCAGCTTTCAATCGTCATTAATTTCTTTAATCATGTTTAATTAGTCTTAATGACAGTCATTATGGATTAATGACTTCTCTTTCTTCGGAAAATCATAACAATTCGAAACGAAGTCCGATTCACACGAAACAAATTTCGTTGTTTTCTCTTGACGAGCCGGATCTTATTATATAGGATCCGAGATATGCCAAGTTCAAGGCTTTACATGTCTCCACAACCCAAAACAACTCATTGCACTCCTTCACAATTGCACCAACAGAATCCAACACCCTTTCCAGAAACTAACTACATAAAAGGTCTTCCTTACAACCCAATAACTGACAACCAAACTGCTCATGCCCCCTTCAATAAGAAACCACCCAAACCAACCCATCCATCTCACATCATGATGCAATCTGATCTTCATCTTCATTACTTAATTTGCCAAGTTTTAAATTTTTATTTCTTTCTTTTTGTTTATAAATCCAAAGTATGTGTCTTTTGAAAGTGTCTTTTAGGGAAGGGTTGTGTCTTTTATGAAGAGGTGTCTTTTAAATGGTGTTAGCTCTCTCTCTATAAGGCCACCATCCTGTGTAATAAAAGAAGCATGACCGAATGTTATGAATTTTGGTTACATGTGAATTATTTCTCCTTTGAATTATTTCTCCTCTTAAAACCGTCACTCTAATCCTCCCCTCCTATCCTCCCCTCCTGTATTCTTCCGTCTCAAGCAGCTTGGCGTGCTCATCCTCCTTAACCTATTTTCTCCCTTCTCACATCTAAACCCTCCTTAAAACCTTTTGAACCCTTCACTCCCTCCTTTCTTCGCACCCCTCACACAGATTGGTGTGTTCTACCTCCCCCTCATCATATTCCTTGCCTTCTCACATCCAATCTTCCCCTTTAAAATACCAGGTTGCACCGCATCCCCACCTTAATAGGCTCCTAATGAAACTTTTAAAAGAGAGTGCATCTGCCCCCAGCTACAGAAGAAGCCTTCCCAAACTACTTTGTATGTCCTCTACCCTCAGCCTTCTCACATTCCACATAAGAATATACAACAGGGCCTAAAATAACTCCATCAACAACCTCATTGGCTCGAGGTCCCACATCGTCATCAAGTAGCCCGTGTTAGATTAGAAGTCTTGAACACCTAGAAAAGACTTTCATGAAAGAGCAATGAGCAAGGCCTTGTTAGATTATAAGCCTTGGATATAAACCTTGAACATTTAGGAAAGACTTTAAAAAATTGCAATGAGCAGAAAGTTGATGAGCCTTCAAATATATAAAAGACTTCCAAGAAAGCGCAAATGAACTCACCGATTTCATAGAACAGATCATTCACATTAGTTGCAGTTTTGGCTGAAGTTTCCTTGAAAAAAAGACCATTTTCCTGTGCATATGCTTCTGCTTCCTGCAGCATTGAAAAATCATCTGAAGGAAGAAAAAGCATGCAATGCAAGAATAACTTAAACTTCAGCAGAAACATGTGATGGTATCAATGCATCACATTGAATAAACATAATAATACAGAAGACATGGACCCAGGTCACAATCAGTATAACAGTAATCATAAGGAGATATTATAAGCAACTGCCTCTACATGTGCTGGGCAAACATAAAATCGATTGACACTGGTTGAAAAGCCATATAAACCTTAAGCCTGGGAAGCTGACAGCTAACGATATCACTCATTAATTATTATCTATACTTGAGCATCATAGGATACCATTGCTTCATTAAACTTGATTCTTCACCTTGGAATAAAACACAATATAAGTCATCACCATTTCAATGGGAACTACATATTCTGTTGTAAGATTGACTACCAAGCTAGCCTTAGTAAGATGCCTGAAAATTCCTAAGCGACTGCATAACTGGAGCTTCAGATCATTAGATTCACAGAACTTCCAAAACTTCGTCAAAGATTATTGCTAGAAAATTCCATTGTAATATAAGTTTAATCGTGGCCAAGTAACAAGTTTTCACAAACCATACATCCTTCGTTGATTTTTTGTCTCGCCATGTACCGATGTTTCCTATTATTAAGAAACATAAATAACCACACTATAACTATCCAAGCATGTGATTGCATCAACAGCTACGATCTTGACCCACATCAACAACAATTTTAATATAAGTCATGTCTACTTGCAAAAACCATTAAAAAACAAAAACTCAGTTTTGGATTTTAATGTTCTGAAGGAGATAGGAGAGTGATTTTATGGTGCTTCTTTCATCAAGATCTTGACAAAAAGGTTTGTATACACCATCCATGACCATTAGAGGTCATTTATCTAGCCTGACATCCAATAGTAGGCATGCAACCTTCATTTATCACAAGCCCAGCATGACTTGTTGTAAAGCCAATTGGCAGCAGTCATCTCACGTATTCAACAATGAAGAACTATGTCTTTAAAAAACATCAACAATGAAGAACTACGCCACCTAAATTCAACTACAGAGAACTGCGCTCCTATGAGCATCGGAAAGGCGAGTGAATACTGGCCACCAACAATTCTATTTACATCATATCAATGGTCACCACTCACTGTGACCAAACAGTAAACACCCAGATCACCTAGTACAAGACATTACTACGTTACAGAAGTTCGTGCATCTTCTTGACTAATCAAGATTAGGTGCATTAACAGCTCATGCAGAAGCAGTGCTTAACGCAATCAAATTAAGTAAGCATCAATCATGCACACATAATCAATCAATCTCCAGAACAATTCACCTCAGCCGTCACTTTCCTCTTGTCCTCAAGATCGCACTTGTTCCCGGCAAGAGCGGTCACCATGTTTGGATTACCTGAATCGAAAGATCAAAATCTTCACACAATCACAAATACCTGGAAAAAAACCACAATCTCAACCTTGCTTCCTGAGTTCATCCACCCACTTCTTCGCCCTGGCAAACGAGTCCTGCGATTCACAACACAAAAACACTTGCACTTCATCAACAAGCTCCAATTTTGTTATAAAAAGAGCCTTTTCGATTACTGATCATGCCGAATCCACCCTCACCGTGCTGGTGACGTCATAGACTATGATCGCCGCGGCAGCACCACGGTAGTACATGGGCGCGAGGCTGTGGTACCTCTCTTGCCCAGCCGTGTCCCAGATCTCGAACTTGACGGTGGCATCGTTCGTCGCGAGCGTCTGCGAGAAGAAAGCCGCTCCGATCGTCGATTCCTGCGATCAAAAACAACGACGCCGATCGTCAAACATCGCGGATCGAGATGCGATCGGAAGAATCGAGGGATTGGACCTGGAATTCGAGGAATTGCCCCTTGACGAAGCGGAGGACGAGGCTGGATTTGCCGGCGCCCATGTCGCCGAGGAGGACCTGCGCGATTGGATCGAGGGATTAGAGAGATTGGAATTTGGGGAATCGGGGATTTAGGGATTTGGAGAGGAGACTTACGAGCTTGGTATTGATGTTGTTGTTGGCGGCGGAGGCCATCGGGGAGAGGAGAGGAGAGGAGAGGAGAGAGAGGGATCTGAGAGGAGAGGAGAATGGGAGAGTGGAAGGGGAGGTGGAGGGAATATAGTAGAGGTATATAATTATTTTAGGGATTTTATCACTTGTGCCCCTCCGAGATGTTGCAATATCCGTTATGCCCCTATCTTTTTAGTAATATCAGTTGTGCCCCTCAAAACTTGCTATTTTATCACTTGTGCCCCTCGGGTTAGTGACCGTCCATCTACAGTGCAAACGGGACGTTAACTTTGAGGACATAAGCGGAATTTTTTTAAAAAAAAAGGTTATATGGTCATTTCTTCCTCCTCTTCCCAACCTCTTCTTCTCTCCTCTTCCCATCTTCTTCCTCCTCCTCCGACCTCCTCCTCCTCCCTCTCCGCCCCGAGCTCCTCGCAGCCCCTCCCCTCCCCGGCCGCCGCACCTCCTCCCCCCGCACCTCCTCCCAGCCCGCCGCCCCCTCCCCTCCCCCGGCCGCCGCCCCTCCCCTCCCCGGCGCCGCCCCCTGTGCCCCCTCCCCCTGAGCTGCACCCCTCCTAGCCCCGCACCTCCTCCCCTTGCCGGCGCTGCCCCCTGCTCCCCTCTCCCTGGGCTGCACCCCCTCCCAGCCCCGCACCCCCTGCCCCGCACTGCCACCTCCCCCTCCCCGGCGCCGCCCCCACCCCCGCACCTTCCCCTCCGCCCAGAGCTGCTCCCTCCGCCCCGAGCACCCAACACCCCCCCCCCCCCGCCCCTGTCCCGCAAGCCCCGCCCCCCGCCCCCTGGGCCTCCCCTTGCCCCGTGCCGCCCCGAGCACCCAACCCCCCGCCCCTGTCCCGCAAGCCCCGCCCCCCGCCCCCTGGGCCTCCCCCTTGCCCCGCGCCGCCCCGAGCACCCAACCCCCCCGCCCCTGTCCCGCAAGCCCCGCCCCCTGAGCCTCCCCCTGTCCCGCGCCGCCCCGAGCACCCAAACCCCCTGACCCCTGCCCCTGTCCCGCAACCTCCCCTCCCCGGCGCCGCTCCCCTGGTCATGCGCCGTCAAGCCCACCAGCAGCTCCGTAGAATCGCTCATGCCATCGAGATCTTTTCCTCCATTGGCGTGGCAGGCGGATGCTGCTGTCGTGGTTGCGTCCACCGTGTCAACATGTAGGTCTGGCGGAGGAGCGAGGCGACAAAGGGGGTGGGGGGAGGTCGGGGCGGCAACAGGTGGGAGAGGAAGAAGATGGGAGGAGGAGGAGGAAGGGAGGAAGAAGACGGAGGAGGAGAAGGGAGACAGAAGAAGACCATAATACCCTTCTTAACCACACCATGGTTTGAATAAACCATGGTTATTTTAATTTTTTGATGGTCAATCTGACGGAAGGGCACAACTGATGACGGAGCAAGTTTTGAGGGGCACAACTGATATTACCAAAAAGATAGGGGCATAACTGATATTGCAACATCTCGGAGGGGCACAAGTGATAAAATCCCATTATTTTATTAAAATGTTAAAGGGGGAGGTTGAGGAAAGCTTGGTTTCGTGGGGGTGCGCGCAACGCAACTGTGATTTTCCACCCGGGGCTTTTTTTTTTGTGAGTAATTTCTATCTCTATATTATATATCCAAAAAAAGGTGATAATTTACAATTGTATTCCTAAGAGGCACACGCCAAAATTCAAAAATGGAGGTGCAGTAAAATAAACGAACCCGGGGCTTTCGTGCTTCAGAGACCATTGTCACATGGGAGAAATGGGAATCGGGAATTTTATACCATCACCCCTAAATTCCTTTTCAATTGGAGAATAAGGAAAATGGCTCGGGTTTTAGAGTTTTTCTTATGAGATTTTTACATCTATAATTTTGAGTAATTTCGCAATTACATTCATAACCCTGCATGATCGTGAATTACACTCATAACCCCGAATAGCCATTCCGTTTTATACCCATAACCCTCCGTTAGTTTAGTTTATTCACTCAACTAGATGATTGAGTTAATCTAACCAATCTGTGATTTAACGGTTGAGATTAAGTAAAATTAAAATAAAAAAATATCTGATCCTTCCCCCTTGGTCCAGCACCTTCGTGCGAGGATGGATGGAGAGGGCTGCAGGGCAGCCGCTTGATGTTGGAGCTTGTGGGCGAGTGTTGCGGAAGTTTGACGGGGTGAGCTTAGACAGTAGGCAGAGGATTCGTCGGGGGAGGGGCGAGGATCGAGTGTTGTGGGAGCTTTCAAGGGTTCGTTGCTGGGGAGCTTGCGACAGCAGGCAGAGGGTTCGTCGGGGGGGGGGGGGGGGGGGGGGGTCTCGCAGAGGATTCGTCGGGGGACGGAGGATCGAGTGCTGCAGGAGCTTGCAGGGATGCATTGTTGGGGAGCTTGTCGTCGGGGGTCGAAGGAGCTTGCGTTGAGGCAGTAGTGGCAACGCGGGGGGTGGGGGTCGGAGGGCTTTGTCGCAGCGGGAAGTTGGGGGTGATTCGACAGATGGATGAAGGAGAGCAAGAGGGATGAAGGAAGGGGAACATCATTTTCACACACATGTATTAGATTTCTAGACATATATGGGCATTTATTAAAATTGTCCATATATAACTTTTTTCGTCTAAGTTAACGGATATTCGAAATAGAACTTGACACAAGGTTATGTCATGTAAAGGTTAAGCATTACTCAGGGTTTCTTATGTAATTCACGGTTATGTAGGGTTATGAATGTAATATGAAATTACTCAGGGTTATGGATGTAAAAATCCTTTTCTTATTGATCGATTAATTTCACAATTGTTCATGGAATAATTCCCCATTTCCAATAAGTAATGATTGTTATTAAAGTAACTTTTACATTTATATTTATCTACATAACTTCTCATAATCGTGAATTACATCTAGATTCTTAAATAGTGCTTAATTCTTACTTGGCATAACCATGTGTTAACTTCCGCCTACTTTTTCTTTAACTACAACGAAATCCATCCAATATCTAAATAATCTATCTTTTAAGTTCACATTATTTACAATTAACGCCATTACTTCTTTCCTTCCCTCACATATTGTGGCTTGGAGCCACCGTTCATGGCACCATCGTCGCCCTCTTGTGATTTCCGATGCCCACATTATCAACGGGAAGTGAGGGGCGGAGAAGGGGACTAGTGGGGGTTGGAGGGGAGAAAGGGAAGAAGGAAGAGGATGCTACTAATTAAAATTTTATAAAAAAAATATAAGTAAATTCAATCCTAAGATATGGTGTGGTTAGATTAACTCACATGAGTGATTGAGTTATGGACTGACATATCAGAGGGTCATGGGTATGAGACAGAGTGAGTATTACAGGTTTCCAATGTAAATATGGACTATCAAGATTTATGCACGTAAATATGAAAGTATACATTGTTATGAAAAATCCCATTATTATTTAATCATATTCAATTACACGTTCCATGGTAGTTAAGAATTCTTTCCACAGTAACTATCACTTGTTCTACGTTCTCAAGAATAACAAACAAACAAGGAATGTGAAAAAAAAACTTTCGCCTTTACCCCCTAACACAAAAGAACATGAATAGAAAATAAGTGAAGCATATTCATCGTTCCATCTCCTTATTCCACCTTCCTTGGACACCAAACAAATAACTAGTTAATGTGTTTATTGATTTTTTTAAAGGGTTTAATGTGGCTGCCCCCAAGGGGGAGCTAACTTGGCTCCCCCACCCCATTTTTCCTCATTTTTTTTGAAAATTCTTCCCTGAATATTCATCACTATATCCTTATATTATGATATTAAAATTTCACGTGAAACAGAAATTCCTATGGTCTCCATCCAGACAGTCATTTTTTAAACGGTAACAGAATTGTTAAAAACGACCCCGTCTGGATGGAGGCCGTAGGAGTCTCTATTTCGCACAAAATTTTAACAGCATAATATGGGGATATATTGATGAAAATCCACGGAAGAAATTTGCAAAAAAAATAAAAAAAACTAGGAAAAATGAGGCGGGGGAGCCAAGTTAGCTCCCCCTCAAGGGGACAGCCCCATTTTACCCTTTTTAAAACTAGCTGAGCTCTCTCGACAATCGTCGCCACAGACTCCCATGGAAGCTCTCGGTGATCATGAGAGTCGTTGACTCTCCTCTTGCTTGATCATTCCATCACTTGCGTGTCTCCATCATGCAATGACCTTTGCACCAATAAACATGGCATCGTGTTACTGCCTCCATGCCTCTGTTATAATATCATGTCCTCCACCATTGTCTACGTACTACGAAGTTCCATTGCAAGAGTATGTTGCACTCACTTGTCACGACACGACCTGTTAACATCAGGTCATGCTATGTTATCTAAGAAAATTGATCATGACAACTTGTTGGGTACAAATCGACTAGGTTTATTGGCAACCACCCAAAATATTTAAGCTCAAGTTGTCAAGTAGTGATCCCCACCACTATAACCCGCACCCACACTTTGTGAATTTAGATGTAGACTATGATTTTGGTTGGGGTGTCACAACCTCCCCCACTTGTACTCGCAATGTTATCATTGCGACATAACTCGTCACTTATTCCCAGTGATAGTGACGTTCACACTTGGGTAGTCTTTTCCTCATATCTCTTTGTAGGGGTAGTTCCACCTCTCAAGTAACTATTTGCACTATCAAAGGAAAAATTGCTCTGATATCATTTATTATGTCACATGCTTATATCCCAAATCTGTTATTGAGGAAAACTAACAATGACAACTTGTTGGGTTCGGACGAGACTTGACCCATTGACAATTACCAAAAATGCTTAAGCTCAAGTTATCAAGTAGTAATCCCCACTACTTATAACACATGCACATACTTTGTGAGTTTAAGATGCGAGACTATGATTAGGGGTTGGGTGTTACAACATCCTCTACTTATATTCGCAACGTCTTCATTGCGACATTGAGCGTCATTTATTCCTAGTGACAGTGGAAGTTGCACGCTCCGGGTAGCCATTTCCTCATATCTCTTCATAGGGATAGCTTCATCTCTCGGGTAGCCTTTATAGCTATCAGAGGAAATTGACTCTAATACTATTTGTAACGTCGCATGCTTTAGGTCCTCGATCCATTATTGAGGAAAATCCACCCGGACAACTTGTTAGGTTCGGACCCGATTGAACCTATTGACAACCACCCAAAATACTTAAACTCAAGTTGTCAAAGAGTAGTCCCCGCCACTTAAAATACACAACCATACTTCGTGAGTTTTAGATGTGGGGGACTATGATAAGGAATTAGGGTATTACACGGCCTCCCTCTAGATGTCAGTCGCCTTCGACCTCTCCTTTCCTAGATGCAACTCGAAAGTTCAAGCGTCTTCCCGATGGTTTTCCTCTGTGATCCTCGTCCATTATGGAAGTGGTGGATTCTTCGTAAGTGTGAAGATAAGCATATTCAAGTTTTGGAGTTAAGCTCTCCACGAGAGAGAGAGAGAGAGAGATGGTGATCGTAGTCTTTTTCTTCTTATGGTTAGTTATCATCTTTTCCTTTGAAGTTCGTCTCTAAAAGGACATTCACTATTGAGATATTTTGACCACCATTAAATGGATGATCGCTCATTTTTTGTCATTTTATGCAGTTGTTCTTGCTTCTTTTGCCATCCATCTTGACCACCCTCCTTACAAGGTCTTTACATGTACTCTCTTATCCGATTTCCTTAGTTATAAATAAATAAATTTAACTAAAAAAATCCAACCTTCCAACTACGCGTAAAAGTCGTTTTGAGAAGTGATTGGAATTTGGAAATCATGTTTTATAGTTCCCATCATGTAAAACATTTTATTGTATTATAAACCTGTGCGATTACATATATAATCATGTAAATCTTACCTCATACATATTCTGCTTTGTCATAATCCAGACCTTGTACTTGATCTTTATAGATAATAATAAATGTTTATATGTACTAACTATTTATGATCTTTCGGAAGATTTTGTATTATCATAAGATTTAAAAGATATCTATGTAATTATGAGCTCCATGTGTATGCATGTAAATCTCAATGTCAGTGGAGCAATGCTTTGATAGTGTTTATGTTAGTTTTCATTGCTTTCCTTCACTTTCTATTATTTAGAATTGAAATCATGAAAGTAACAGAAACTTGATTCTTTTTTCCTTTCAAAATATTCCTTTTTTACTATGTTTAATTATCGTCTATGAATAAATGTCTTTCGATTTTCCGTATGTTTTTGTTACAAGCAATTATTTAGATTTATTTTGTATCAATTTTCCTATTGAAGTACTAATTTATGAAAATTAGTCAATAAAAAATTTTACTTTCGTTTCATTAATTTTCGGCATGATCACAAGAAAATGGATAAATTACAAAAAAATATCTCATCTATACTTTGATTCTCTATGGGAACCTCGTTTTTCAAATGTAATAAAGAGAGATTCCATCTTATTCTTATCTCAAATATAAGGTTTATGTAAACTTCCACGATTCTTTTACGTCGATGTTAAACTTTAAAGTTGAAAATTTATTACCTGCCTTGTTACTTTCGAATAAGGTATGCCATTAAGATTTGTGACATAGTTGACACTCCTTTTTGAAATTCGGTCAAAATAAATTATATTGCTTTCCGAGAGCTCTAAGGCTAATCCATTTTATGCATACCTCTCGACTTGCAAGCAATGAAAATTATAGAAAAGATTTTTTAGAAGTTCTAAAAAGCTACATATCAAAAAGCATATTATTTCGAATGATGACACATTTTATGCATGATAACACATTTAACATTACAGATCTTGAAGACCTTATTGCCCTAATCTCGGATGATGAGGTATATCGCATCATTCCATGACTGAAATCACTCAAATCCCTAGGAGTAAATGATTACATCCCAGAAATTCATTAAAATATTTTGGAGGATCCTTAAGCCAGACTCACGAACAGGGTCCAAGACTCTCTAACCCAAATTTTAAACCCGAGGAAATAAAAATCCATTGATAAATGATGTAGCCCTGATCTTTGTGAACGAGGACCTTAAGTAGCGTTTGGTTCGCGGGTTACCCGCGGGTTAGGGGAGTTTACCCCCCTTAACTCACATCCCCTCTCTCCCCGTGGGCCCCACTTTATTCTTTTTTTTAAAAAAAATTAAATAAATCAATTTTACATCATCAATCCTATCAAAAAATAATATATTATACCATCAATATCATATACAAATTATAAACTACTCCACTTCTACTCCTTTTTCCAAACTTCAATACAATCACATCACAATACTACTCACTTTTTCAAACTCCAATACAATCATATCACCCCAAACCAACTTCTAACTCACCCCCAGTTTAACCCTCTATCCAAATACCAAAATACAAAACGGGTTATCCTCTACCAGTTTAATCCGCCTTAACCCGCCAACCAAACGCATCCTAAGTGGGTTTGCGGTGATATGATTGTATTGAAGTTCGAAAAAGTAAGTAGTTATTGTGATGTGATTGTATTGAAGCTTGAAAAAGTGAGTAAAAGTGGAGTTGTTTATAATTTTTTATATGATATGATGGTATAATATATTATTTTTTGATACGATTGATGATGTAAAATATGATTTATTTAATTTTTTAAAAAAGGAATGAAGTAGGGCCACGGGGAGAGAGGGGGATGTGGGATAAGGAGGGTAAAACTCGAGGATAACCCGGTAGCCGAACGCTACCTAATGGGATTAAAATTATAGGCCAATCAGCCTAATCAACGTCCCATGCGTATAGTTTCTATGATCTTAACATTAACAAATAGGTGAGTTGCAAAAATTAGCATATTGTATTCCTCCATCTCAATGTGCCTTCAATGTATATGAGCAACCAATTGTTTTGCAATAACTTAGGAGATTTTGTCGAAATGAAGATGATCTAAAATAAAAACTGTTATTTTAAAAATTGACTTGAAAAAGATTTTTGATACGTTAGTCGGTATCTTATAACCAGGGTACTCGCTTTATCTTTCCCGACTAAGTTTAATAAATGGGTCCTTGACTTCCTTAAAGTATTAGTGGTATTGATAATCGACATTTTAATATGTAAAAAGAAGTATCCCGTATGCAGTAATCGTCAAATCCTAATTATACATCAAAAATGCAAATCTCTCTTGTTTTTAGCCATTCATGTCCTATGCCAAACTCAATTAGGGGAGCAACCTTGAAGTAAATAGCCTAAGTGTACCTAAATCAATGTCCAAGTAAAGGATTGTAAGTGAATGTACAAGTGTGTGTATCAATGTGTGTTTGCTTCTTTTATTTTGTTTTTGTATTTTAAATTATATTTGATTTTTTATTTTAATTTTCAATTAGCTTTTTATATTTTTAACTAATATAATAAAATGAAAGGAAAACATAATGAGTTACTAAAATTTTCAAAAGGGATTTAATTATTATTTTTATTATATTTTTAGTTGTTAGATTTTTAATTATTTTAATATTGTAAAGTTTTATTTATTTATAATAATTTAAATAAAAATAAAATAAAATAAAATAAAAATAGTTTAAAAATATTTATATAAAAGGAAAATAAAGAGATTTACAATATAAAACATGTGACAATAATAAAGTAAAATATAAACAAATATATTTTTATTATTTTTACTTAAAAAAATAATAGTTTTATTAAATAGATAGTAGATTAAAAATAAATATAAATAAAGTTTTGAAAGCTTTTTAACAGCAAAAGAGAGGGTTTTCAAAAAAAATTTTTTGTTAAAATATCCCCTAAAATTTTTAAAATTAACATTAATGTATAATGTATGTAATATGCTAAGCAAAAATAATTAATTTCTTTGTCTTTTAGAAATTACGGATTTTTAATGTTTTTTTTGTACTTCCATGTGTTTTTTATTTTAAGATTATAGAAATGATAAAAAGTGTGATTAAAAATTATGGAAGTGATCTATATGCAAGGAAGCTACTTTGATTTTTTAGATTTTCCAGAAATAACAGGAATGGAATAAAAAAATTATGCAAAAATCAATATGGAGTTTATTAATATTTAATATGCCAAACACAAAAATATTTTTCTACTTCATATCAATTTTTCCTGTTAGTACCAATATATGAAAATTAGTCAACAAAAATAAATGTTTCTTTTACTTTAGTTCCATTACTTTCCGTATGGCCACAAAAATAACTGGGTAAATTACAAATAAAGACCTCATTTATACTTTGATTATCGACTACAACCTCATTTTTCAAATGCAACAAATAAAGATCCAATCTTCTTGTCTAAAATATAAACTTTACGTAGCTTCCGTGACCCTTTTATGTAAACGCTAAATACTAAACTTAAAAGTTAAGTATATTCTTTGTTATATTTAAAAAATGGGACGTAGTTAAGAATCAAGATATAGTTGATATCCTTTTAATAATTTACTCAAAATAATTTATATCACTTTGCAAGAGCACTAAGGCTTCTAAACATAAGTCCTCTATGCACATGTCTCAACTTTCAAGCAATGGTATTTTATAGGATAGTGGTAGAGCAACATCTCTGTAAAGGTCTTTTTTAAATCCAAGAAATAGTCACTAGTAGTATCAAAATAAAGACGTCTACACAAGTTTCTAATTAACTATGGGAAAGCTCCATAATGAAAGGCATAATTATGATAAGAATTTCTTAATGGCAAAAAAAGCTACCTACATTTTTGTCAACAACATCTCAGAGGCTAAAAAACATAAATTAAAGGTGCAGATTTATATAGTATGGGAAAACAAAGATCTCGAGAGAGTGTGGAATGGAAAAGATCAAGATGTTCTGATGTAAATCTATGAATAATATTATAGAAGAATTGAAAAGTCAGCGAGGACATACCCTGCTCATATATTTTAAACTCTCCTCGTTTGATATGAGCTCTCCTCGTTTGCCTATGACGTAACAATGGAGTGACTAGCATACACTAGGCGGAGATCCAAATGGTCGGATACATATACTGATATAGGTGTTGTACAATATAAATTAAGATGTGGATACAATATAAATGATGATGTGGATATCCGACTATTATTTGTTATAAAAAAAATATAAATGAAGACTTAGATACAAATATCAACACATAAGAAATTGGATTACCACATCCTTAAAAAACAGATGAAAATGGATTGACGCTGATAATATGAACAATATTTTACAAATTAGCTCAAGTATATATGTATTGAATGGTGCTTACACATGAAACAATAACACTACATGTAGCTCAAGTATATATGTATTGAATGGTGCTTACACATGAAACAATAACAATAAATGTATTTATTTCGTAGCATTTTATATCAAATGCAATGAAAAGGACATGAAATTGTGTTCAAATTTATGTATTAGAAAGGAGTTGTCGATATAGTTCCTTAGGTGCGTTTTGGTTGGCGGGTTAAGGAGGGTTAAACTAGTAGATGGTAACTTGTTTTTGGATTTTGGTGTTTGGATAGAGGGTTAAACTGGGGGCGGGTTAGAAGTTGATTTTAGGTGATATTATTGTATTGAAGTTTGAAAAAGTGAGTAGTTATGTGATGTGATTGTACTGAAGTTTGGAAAAGTGAGTAAAGTGGAATAGTTTATAATTTTTATATGATATGATGGTATAATATATTATTTTTGATAGGATTGATGATGTAAAATTGATTTATTTAATTTTTTAAAAAAGGTATAAAGTGGGA
>JAZKJV010001442.1:0-155831 GCA_037367405.1 Ottelia alismoides | reverse complement strand
TGACTGATTGGAAGGTTGATGATGTGTACCTCTTCGAAAAGAATGGATGGTCCATATTAGATCTAGGTTGTGTTCTTGATCTAATGGTTGACAGGTGGTTTACAAGAACCGTGAAGAACTCTTCTTGGGGTTGATTTGATATTCGATTACTAGTGACTTCGATGGTGTCTCCTCCCTCCGATATAAATAATGGATTGTTGGCGGCGCTCCGCACGTACATGAGGCTTCGATAAGCCTCATGTGGGCCCGATCTCGATCTAGGACTCGGTTCCTGCTCCAATAGATTTGGAGGTGCTCCAAGTCTCCATCTTCGCTCTAGACGGGTCTTCAATGTACAATACCTGCACCAAAAAGATTGATGGTCTCGAGTGTGTCATCCTCGACCAAAGATTGAAGCTGCTAGCAACAAAGAATGGAGACGTGATGAGTTTTCGGGGAGGGATGGAGTTGCAAAACTAGATTCGCTAGATCTTGGTAATATCAAGGCTGGGATGGGGGCACAAGATGGAGAACATGATGGGGATGCGAAAGGCAGCAGTTGGAGGTCAAGATACGGTCGGAGACAACAAGATTGGCCTGGAGCTTGAGCTCCATGTCAAATTAGGGCTTCCAAAATTACACCTAACTATGTGATTAAAGATAAAATTAAAGGCAAGAAATTATACCTAGAACCTAAAGTTATGTAGAAAATGAAAGAAGTGGGCCTCAACTAGGTCATAGACCCAGAAGGCAAAACCTGTCGGCGGTACTGCGATGGTGGTTGGATCGTACTCTTTTGTTGCTCCTCCTCATTATAGACCCTTCTGTTCGATCGTTATCACCAAAGGATTAGGGTTCTATGGGTCTGAGGGGCTAAGATTGTCTCAGGAGTGATCTGGGGCAAAAAGGATGGAGAAGTTGGAGCTTTATAGGAAGGTGACAGGTGAAGTTCGAGGAGCGATGGCGTGCGAGGGAAAAGGGGTAGGTGGAGATTCGGTGATAGGTGAGGACGTCTGAGGAGGTTAGAGGGATGGAAGGATCGAGGTAAAGGACTATGTGGTTACTGAGTGAAAATCTGAGAAGACGAGGATTTTTGAGATCTAACACATGCGGTTGGGCGGGGCAGGACAGTTGACAGAAGTCCACGGTCGTTGCGATCTAATTGGTCCACATTGACCAACCAGATAAATACACTCTGAAAATACCTTAGAAAATAATAAATAATAACTGCATTAACTAATTTTAGGTTAAACATGAAAAATATTCCTAATTTTATGCAGTGTTTAATTCTTATTTTTATTTATTTTTACAATGTCATTTATTATAAGTTAATTTTTACATGTATAAACATAGATAAATTTACTTGTATTCTACATATTTTATTTTAAATTTGAATTTTGCATTTTATTATTATATACATGTATTTTTATATATTTTAATGTATTTAATTACATTTTCACTATTTTTGTTATTTTTTTAAATTTATTTATATGCCTAATTAGTTATGTACATATTCTTTATAGGTATATATAGGTATATTTCACCTATGCACTAAAGTAATTGATTTATTTCAATTATTTTTTATGGTTTATTTATTTTATTATGGACATGTGTTTTAAATTATATTTACAAACTTATAAAAATAAAATAAAGTAAAAAGCATAAAGAATAAATATATTGAATATGATATATGTATACTGCATTAATGGGGCCTAAAACCTAAATTTTACACCATAACTCCAAATTGAATGAGACATCTTCATTAAATAGCTTATTTAGTTTTATGAACAATAAAGATGATACAATATGGAGAAGATATGGGTCTGCAAAGTTTTCTTTGCATCTTTTTATTTTGTGTGTTTAGAGCACATTGTGCATTATTTTTTTAGTGAAATCATATTTGTATTTTTCTTTGTATTTCAATGTACAATATTCATGTTGAGTGTTTTATTATTTGAGGTGTAAAAATAATAAAATAAAATATATCTCAAAAAGTAATTTTTGGATAAAATAAATTAGAGTTTTAATTGTATTTTTATACAGTTTCTCTGCCCTATCTCTCCCTACTTTATTCTTTATTTGAGGTGTAACAATAATAATATAAAATGGGTCCAAAAAGCAATTTTTGACAAAATAAATTAGAGTATTAACTATATTTTCTGTATAGATCTTTACCCTATCTTCCCCTACTTTATTCCTTATCGACCGTCATCATGATGACTAGGCCTCGGATTTTAGGGCCACTCAGTGTCTTTGACATTTCATTCTTTTTCTTTTCTTACCTTTATTCTTTTAATTTGGTATTAAATACAATATTTATACAATGTTTTAAACATTATATTGTGTGCATTAGATATTATTTATTCTGATAAATTAATGATACATACATGCATTTATCTAAGGATTTAAAGTCAAAATGAAAGAATATATGTGATGAAAAAAGATTCATCACCTCCTCAAGGAAACCCAACTAGAGATTCGTCATCGCCATCATGCCAATGGCCCCTGCCCAATGGCCATTGCCCCACTTTTGCTCCATTAAACCCCAAGGGGCTATTATACATTGTTAATTCCTTTGTTTAATTTTTTAAACTTTTGGATGTTTTGCGATTTTGAAATTCTCATGTTATTCGTGTAATTTTCACAAACTTCACTATTTTATTCTGACAAATCTAATTTTATACTTTATGTTTTCGTATTCACATTTCAGCCCATCTAGTGATCTCTACGAAATCTGATAAACTTTGAATGAATCGTTGCAATTTGCCCAATTATTATCGAATTCAAATAAAAAAAGTAATATCTTCTGAATAGTGTAGGTGATTTTCAGATTTTTCTAAAAAGTTCTCTATATCTCTCAAAATTTGCATATAAAGCCATGGATCTTCCAAAAATCACCAAAAAGTCCAAAAAAATCCGAAAATTTTCAAAAAAAATCCAGTGAAGCCCTGAAAAATCTAGAATTTGAATCTACTTCCACAATATTTTGAGATTCTTGACACAAGAAAATTTGATTTTAGTCTTTTAAAATAAAGTTTACGAAATACCTTCAAAAATGCAATAAACTTTCGCGTAAAAATGCTGGATCCTTGTGCATCGATCCTCTACTTTTTTGTTTACTATTTTATATCATTTGGTATGTAGTTGCAATAAAATCATTTGATATTCTTGATAGTTGTGATTATACACGACGACATATAAAAAAACTTTTAACACGCTAAATATTGTAGTTTCAGGGGGAAAGTAGTTAACTAAGGTATAGGTTCAAACCTGAAAGTATTGTTACTGAAAGTAAAATGTGGTAGCGGAAAGATGTCCATTGTTTTGGTTTGAGTTTTTATTTTTTGAAATTGTGAATTCAATGGGATTGTTGTAGTTGAAAGGTAATTGGCTTCGTTTTGGGAAGCAAGTTAATTTTCTAATTTGGAATACCCAATTTGAATTAAGAAGTTTGGGTGTAGATGTTTAGTATCATATTGCTTGGTTCTAAATTCTTGTTAGACTTATATATAAGTCCTTTCCCCAGCTCTTGTATGAATAGTATAAATGAGGTTGGAGGACCACATGCGAGCATGCACTCTGCTTTGCTCCGGCACGAAGTCAGGCTTGGGAGAGTCGATTTTGATACTTTTACAGTGGGTTTTGTTTGACATGGTGGGTAAATAATCTAATTAATTTATAACCCGCTGAGAATTCAATTATACATCGGACTATAGATGTTACTGAAGGTAACTTTGGGGATCCAGCAGATGTTGTTTCTTCCATGTATTACATGTTCTTAAGATTTTTTTCACTATGCTCTCTCCACCGCTGAGTTCTCAGCTGGCATGCTTTCGAGGTTGATCTCATCGTAATGCGTCGACATCGATCATTTTATCGTCATATCCCACGAACGGATCATCAGATCCTATGCGCCAATGTTTTGAAATAAGAATCCTCTTTAAGGATAGTCCTTAATGAACATTTTCATGAATTATGAATTCTGCGTTCGATTTATATATTTTCCCCTAATATTATTGTTTCGAATGTTAATTAATTCTTTTTAGTTTATACAATGAATGTATGTAACTGAAATTGATATATATGATTGATTATATTCGGAATAATATGCAATGCCATTATTTTAAATCATATTAATCATGTGCGTCTCTGTTTATTTTAATTGTTATTTATTGTTACCATTATTATTATTAAGCATGCACTACAAGAAAAATGAATTGTGGCCACGAAATGTGGCTACGGAAATTTGTGGCCACGATAATTCCGTGGCCACTAGTTTCTCGTAGCAACAATCCGTGGCCAAAGTCTTCATATAAGAGTTGTGGCCACGAAAAATTCTGTGGCCACTTGTAGTGGCCACGGCATATTCGTGGCTAGAGAACTCTCGCGACGAGACTTGTAGCTACGGCTACTGGCCACGACATGTTGTGGCCAAAATCCAATTCTGTGGCCACAAACCTCATATCCGTGACCATAGTTCTGTAGCCACAACTTGTTTTCCTTGTAGTGATGGTAATATTTATTTCAATGGGTCTGGAACATCTCCCATGAGATTCAAATCTCGATCCTTTAAAGTGTAGGCATCTGAACCACTCCTTAGGCTCTTAATTAACTATTATTATTAGTGACTTTGCCACCGACACATATAAACTCCTAAAAAGATGGTGCAAACATTAATCTAACCTAAAATTATCCAGCGATCATGACGAGCCAAAATTTTAAGAACACAGTAGAGAGGTATAATCCATCAGACGCACGAAACTTTCATAAAAAGCTGTTGTTATTATTATTATTCAGAAGTAACCAAACACACCATCACACCATCACAAACATTCGTGGAAAACTACATCCCCCGAGAACAACACCATCACGACGACTAACACACGACATGATCACAAGAACAAGACGTGCATTAAGAGACATCACAACAAACACACACAAAATGTAATTAAGCACTAATTTCGATCTTTATTGCGGACATTAATCCATAATAATAGCTTAGGAGGTGTGCATGCACGCACGATGCATGCACACTGCCGAGCTCTCACATGCACGTTCATGCATGGGGGAGCCCTAGCAGAAGCCACGGCACATGCAGCGGCGGCGGAAGCCCTTGCAGTCCCCGGTGGAGTAGCCCTCAGTGCGGCAGACGACGGCGCAGTTGCTGTGGCTGAAGCACAGGCCGTGGAAGCGGCGGCTCGCCACGTGGTAATGGCACTTCCTCCCCTCCACTCCCACGCTCACCTCTGCGATCCAGCTTAAATATACATGTATTAGATCACATATCGGTACACCATAATTAATTAAGAAATAATTAGCTGTAATCCAAAGAGAAGAAGGACCTGAGGCGACGATCAGTAAGATGAAGAACAGAAGAGAGAACAGAGCCTTTCCCTTCATGAGAGCCATTGATCTGTTGTTTTTCTTCTCTTCTCTTCTCTGTTCTTCTGCAAGTAGTGACCAACAAAGACGAGTGCGGCACTATTTATAGAGCACATGTAGCAAATCTAAGATTAGGTAGATGCTTCCATCACATCTCACATGGTCCCCTTGATATGGTGTGTGTGTGAATGGCAGAGGATAAGAGCACGCTGATCGACGCCATGGATTTCACCAAAGAAGAAAAGGTGCATGTGCTCTGTCTGCGTCAAAAAGATGCTTTGACATAAAACTGTGCACTTTTTTTTTTTTTTTTTTGAAAGGTAAGAGTAAAATCTATATTCCAAAAAAGAACACAATTACAGGTAAAGTTTGTGGCCCCAGCTAGGGATTACATTTTAAAAACACCAAAAATGAAACCATCAAAAAAAAGATTGTTACAGATTAAGCTTTGTAGATCAAGGAAAAGGATGTTACAATGTCATTGATGATCAAGGAAAACTGTGCACTTTGAAGAGTAAGAAAAGGTGCTTTGTTTAGATAAAGAGGGGTATTTTTTAATTAAAAGTGGAGAGCTTTTCTTTGTTTCCCTGAACGGCTTGTTTCCCACTGGAAGGGGGAAAGCAGTGCTTGGTGTTTGTCTGTAAAAAGAAAGGGCTTTTTTATGTCCATGCCCCCTAAAGAAACTGATATTTAGCAGATTACTGTAAATTTTGTAAGAAGACATATGGCACAGATGTAATTTAAAAAAATAGGGGCATAATGTCATTAAAAAACTCGAAAGTGCACCAGGGAATAAGTTATATCTATTTTATATTAATCTTCAGTTAGTGCCATCCATTATCCATATGCTTAAGGGGTACTAATAATTTGTATGGAATGCCCATCATTTGAAGTCATAATACATTTTATTTTTGCCAAATTATCTCACGAATTTGTCGAAAAAGATAACCAAATTTATGCATTATGGATCACTATAATTCATTATCTCAAGTTTATATATATATATATATAATTAGAAACAAAACTACCTGATTTGATCTTGTGTGTCAAATATAGGTTTTGTTGATATATATTGGAGGTGAATCATATAAATTGTCATATATCTCATCAGTAATGATATAGATCTAAAAATAATAATATCTGAGTAAGTGTAATTATTCTATAAGAGTTGATAAGTTAGTAATCTTTGTGTATTTTACGATGCATAATTACTTTCTACAGTCGAACAAATCACATAACATCAGCTTTTTTATAGGGTTTTTATTAGTTGTGCCCTTATGAGATATTGCAATTTTAGTTATACCCCTACCTTCTTGCAAAATTCACAGTTCCACCCTTCTATTAAGATAAAGTAGGGGTATAAATGATATTGCAAAATGATATAAGTTATGTCATTCTCTCTGCCTTTTTTGTAATATAAGTTTTGCCCCTAATTTACCATAATGGAAGTGAATAACTGTAAATTTTGTTAGGTGATAGAGCACAACTGATATTACAAAAAAGGAGGAGCATAATTGATATTGCAAAAGTTAAGAAGAGCACAAGTAATAAAAATACTAAAAAAAAGATAACTTTGCAACGAATAGTGTAAGTTTTCTCTAAGTAAATATACTTCTATTTAGAGTGGGTAAGGAGAATAAACTATCTCTATTAGTATATCTACACCTAACAATTAATTATTAATCATTACTAAAAAATTAAACAAGAGGAACAGTTAGAAATTGTTGGCAATGGCTTGATATTCAAATCTTGACTGATTTTGGAAATCCACTTATAGTAATATTGTGGGAAAATTTTCGCTTTCCATTTTGAGAAACAACTTGTAAAGGAGGTTACGTCTGCTTTTTGTGATAATTACGGAGTCCGTAGTGTAAGAGATAACAAGTTTGCAGAGGATTATGTGATAATTACAAAAAAATACAGAGTCGAGAAGGTAATTTGCAAAATTTTTAGAGTTGGTGATTTAATTATTAGCATACATCCAAGTCATTACCGACGAGAATTGGTCCAAACGACCAGTCTTATTCAGAGCCAGCTAAGCCCGTTGAGAACTATCCGAAATGCTTGATTAAATCAGACCCGTCAAACAGTCATTCTCTGCTATTGTGATCCCATATACACAGGACTACAATTAAAAATACTACAAATGTGCATTTAATTTAACCTTGACACTGCTTCTAGATTAATATTCAGGCAATGCATGATTCATTGTAAAAAAATGTGCATCCTCTAAAAAAAGCCTTCAAATTGCACAAATGGGCATGTTTTCGCATTGTGGAGAACGGTGCCGGAATCTTGCAGAGTGACCTCGGGAAGCCTTTTCATTGGCGTGTCGGTGTTGTGGAAAGAGAATAAAAGAGGAGAAGATTTGTCCAATAATGCATATCCCCGCATGCCTTTGTCGGCACCTCCATGCATCTCTAGATTTTTTTGGTAAATTACAATTTGGGTCCTATCTTTGGGTCCGATACCAGAATGGATCCTGATCTTTAAATTATAACAATTCGGGTCCTAAGATCATTTAGGAAATGGGAATTTTGAAGATCATGACGAATATGTCCTTGTTGGGAAGGTAATGGGGGTTGCGTTCCAACTTTTAAACAAGGACATACTCGTCATTAGCCCCAAAAAGTTTCTTACATTAATGACCCTGAGACTCTACCTTTTTGCAATAACCCATATTCTCATGTATGCTTACAAACTTCACTAGATTCTGGTTGTTATTGAACTCAACCGGGTAGTGATGGACCTCCTCAGGTAGTTACGGAATTCTCTCTGGTTGTTACAGAAGTTTCTCCCCTACAGGATACTTGTATTAAGGCTGAGTCCGATGATGCTCATGGGTTCCACACTGATCAGATTGTCGAGGGCCTATACTCTTTGTGAATACAAATGCTTTTGGGAAAAAGTAGTGGTGTGTATCTGATAGAGATGAATACGGATCGGATATACCTATTTTTATATCCGCATTCGCTTCATCTCTATCGAATACGGATATGGATATGGGTATGATTAGGATATGCATTAAGGAAACCATATCCTTAAAAATACGGATACGAATCCGAATCGGATATTTATCGAATCCGAATACTTATCGAATAAAGAGCTAATCCAAATATGAATAGAATAAAGAGTGAAATCCAAATATGGATCCAGTAAATATGGAATCCGAAAACGGGTCGAATAAAGACTACATACGAAAATGAATTGAAATTTTATTAAAGTTCATAATGATTTTAAAAAAAAGTAATGAAAAATAAGTTGCACCATGACAAAAGGGAGCATCAAGGTGACCTACTTTCTTGATCGAAAGCAAAAAGGATAGCATGATTTCGTAACTTTTGTTCGTGCTCATTCTCAAATAAACGGAAGTTTACTAATATCATCAATATATTGTATTTTATAATGTATAATACTAATATAATAGCACATAGTTGCGGCTTATATTTATTAACTAATATATAAAATAGGGTTTAATGTGGTTGCCCCTAAGGGGGAGCTAACTTGGCTCCCCTCACCCTATTTTCCCCTTTTTTTATTTTTTTTTTGAAAATTTCTTCCGTCAATATTCATCACTATATCCGTATATTATGCTATTTAAATTTCGTGCGAAACAAAGACTCCTATGGCCTCCATCCAGATAGTCTTTTTTTAACGGTAATAGAATTGCTAAAAACGACCATGTCTGGATGGAGGCCTTACGAGTCTCTGTTTCATACGAAATTTGAATCGCATAATATATGGATATAAGTGATGAATATTCATGGAAGAAATTTTCAAAAGAATAAAAAAATGAGGAAAATAGGACGGGAGGAGCCAAGTTAGCTCCCCCTCAAGGTGGCAGCCCCATTTTACCCTATAAAATAATAGTATTCAGATAGATCCGGATATTCAAGCCATTACCACATCTATATACGGAAAAGTTTTACAACCCATATCTATATTCGTTCCGTATTCGATTAATATTCGGATACGGATATCCGTATCCGGTAATTTTTCAAATACGGTAAGCAGATATTCGGATATATCCTAGTATCTAAACAGTTTCTCTCATCTCCGTCATGTTTGATCTTTAAGGACTAATGTGATTTTTTTGCAAGAATGCGTGAACATAAGTGTTAATGCAAAAAAAAGCAGATCGTAATGGTAACTGCATAATCTTGGAGGAGAAACAAGTGTAAAAAATCCAATAGTTTGTATCTATAGGATATTGCACAAAAGGTCTTAAATTTCGAGACCTATGTCAAAAGAGATCCTGGTAGAAAAATCGCAACATTTTAATGTGCGGTATTTCATATGATAGTTCTTGGTATGGAGCTACAACAATGAATAATGTAGTGATTCCTTGTTACATCTTTTGATGATGATTTTATTATTAGTGATTCCTTGTTACATCTTTTGATGATGGTTTGTTGTCTGCTCCTAGTTACAAAACCACATTGTTTCCTTTGTATACAAAGTAGAATTATGCGATTTCCCTCGAGGGTGTTATCCCTGCTTTCTCGGCAACGATGTTAGTGAACATGTACCCCTCACCTCTGCATAAAGCATTCTCGCTCACTTTGGTCTTAATCGCAAATAAAGGGATGTGATGGGTGTTCGATCTGGGTGGATTCGGATCACCTACATCTTAGATTGATAAAATAGACAACCATGACCACTCGACTTGTATAAACAAATAGATGCTTTTTTCATGGATTCTTTTGGAATATGCTACTTTTTGTGGAAATATTTTTAGGTTTTGATAGTTTTAAACGGGCTTTGTAAATGCATATTTGTATAGAATCTTTTGAAAAAAATATTTTTAGAGTTGATGGTATTTTTCCTTTCAAAATTTAAGAATATTTGCACAATCGAATTAAAAGGATAAAAAAGATGTTATTTCCATTAAGGAAGTCTATGCCATATAATTTCTTATGAAAGGAAAGTCTCCACAAGATTATTCCAACATGTAGGGGGCTTGTTTTTCATATTAGTTTTTCTGTAGAAGCAATACAAAGGAAGCCGTTGAATCTCCTCACCACTCCTAGGTTTCAAGTAGAAATTAGATGGTGAGGATTGACGAGCCGAAAAATCAATCAAGCAATCTGGGTAAAAATAATCACTCACGGGTTGTTGCGACCCGGATCTCGGAGATCAATTGGCTCGATCAAGAAAAATATGAAGATCAGACCACCAATCAGAAGGATAAAAACAATCAAATCAAAAATAGTGGCCCTGGCTATGAGATTAGCCTGGTGTAGCACCCAGGGTCGGATTCAGGGAGCACGAGTTGGCCTCGCGACCTACGAAGTAGTCAAATCAAAAATAAGGGAAGAAAATATATTTTTGGTGGATTTTTAATTATTTTTATATTTTTTTGGATTTTTAGTAATGAAGGAAAATAAGGAAAAGGTAAATACAAGCAACTTCAACCAATTATTTAAACACTCAAAAAGGAGCCAAAAATTCAAACAAAAATATTTTTATGCTTTTTAGGTTTTTAAATGTTTTTGGTGAATTTTTGAGATTTTTCTGATTTTTATAGAATTTTATAAAAATCAAAGAAGACAAAAACACAAGCAAAATGGCCAGTCAGGCTTGAAAGATCAATTTAAAATATCAAAATGATCTATAAAACCTGAAGGTAATTTCTATGACAAATATAGAAAACAAGGAAAATCCAGAAAAAGAGTTTGTATTTTTTTGGTTTTTCTATAATTTTTTAGAATTTTTATAAGATTTTAATGGTTTTTCAATTTTTAGGGTTTTTATGTGTCCAAAAATAGCCAAAAAATGCATAGAAAATCAAACACACCAAAATTAACAAAACCTAATTTTTTTAGAATTTTTGAAAGAGTTTTTATATTTTTTATGATTTTCTAATCTGGACAGATACAAAAAAACTGTATTTGAATTTTTAAAAATACTAAAAATCCTACAAAATGTACCCAAAAATTAGGAAAACTTTTACACAGTGGCAGGAGCCACGTACCCAAATTTCACACGATTTGGGTTAAACTTGCTATTTTATTTAAATCAAACAAAGGCTCACAGTGCATAGGGACCTATCCGTAATAAAAAATATCTTCAGGGGAAGAATAGAAAGTTGGGGTCCCTCGCGCAAAAATTCCAAGAACTCATGCGCGCTACACGTGTATTGGGCACGGAGGGACCTAAATGTAAGAAAACTTAATTCCAGGAGCTTATTAGCAACACGTGCTAAAAGCCTAGGGAATAAGTTGCAAAATACCCAAAGAATTCAACACATGTTGAATAAAATCATTCACAGGGGCATGGATGCAAATATCAAAAAATATATTTCATTCCATAATACGTAAAAACATCATCCCATACAACGCAATTTCTCCAAAAAATCACGTGACGAAGCACGTGTCTCCCACAGGCAGGGATGAAAATGCAAATACAAGAAAGGTTCAGGTCTAAAGTGCAATTTAATTAAAATAAAAACAACTATATCTAATATTTACAGGACTAAAGAAGAAATACAAAAAGAGGAGGGGCTTAAGTATAAATTACCCCTTATTATCGGAAGGCTGAGGGGGTGCCACATGGAAGATCGGACGAATGCTGGGCGAGGGCACCCCTTCGTTGGATCGGATGGTCCTGATCACCCCAAGCAGGTCTGACGGTGGCTGGGTCCCTTTAAATGGATGGCTGGGATCGAATCTGGGACGTCGGGGATGATCGGACGACGGAGGAGGGTCCTGGAAGAACACTTCGCCGGCGAGCTTCGTCGGCTCCGTGCGTGCGGTGTGGACCTCCTCTGGAGCTGCTGGCAGGTGGAATCGCTTCGTCTCGGTGCTCCGCAGCGACTGGGATCCTCCGATGAGACCGGAGACCACCGGAGTGGTCCGGTGACGTCGGAGACTCGAAGCTCCTAGGCTCGAACTCGACGACCCTTAGATGGGTCGCATTTGGCCTGCAAAACAACCTAGGAAGCTTCCTGGGTCGAGGGCAAACTGCCTCGACCCGGCTAGAGGTGGAATGGATGGTTGTGTGCGTCGGGGCGACACCCTCCGGCGAGGCGACGACGGAGGAGGTGAACTCCCAGTTTCTAGGCGAACCGGATTGGATGGAAGGGCGTAGTAGGTGGAGAGGAGTGTGGCGAAGATGACGGTCGGGTCGGACGATGGAATGGATTATCGGAGCGGGAGTAATCGATGAGAGATGAAGGTGGGTCGATTTGGGGGTAATCGGAAATTAAATAAAGATAGGAAGAATCGGGTCTACCTGATGACGGGAGCCGACTGGGGAGGAGCTCAGGAAGCTCTGGATCGTCGCCTCGAAGGGTTCTCCGAACCCAAGGCTCGGGCGCAGCTCACGGCGGCGCACGGCGACAAGGGGTCGCCGGATCAGTGGTGCAGACGTCCTCTCCTCTCTTCGACACTACGCTCACTCAGCTGTCACTCTGGGGAGCACAATGGAGGTCCTGGGACAAAGCGGCAGCGCCAAAGATGGCGTGAATTGTGCGGCAAAGGTCGAGCTTTATACGGCTGAGGGTCCGAGAAGATCAGATCGGGCACGACTCTGTGAAGCTCGGATCCCTAAAATCCACCCCGGGCGAGGGTCTCGGATGATCAAGGAACAAATGGAGCCCGGGGTTTAGGTATTTGGCGATCAGATCGAGCGGGGGAAAGTAGGAGAAATCAGGTCGGGCGCACAGAATCCGAGTCTGGTGGTCCTGGGGGGAGAGTTGACCGGGGATCAACATCCCCCGTGGACCAATCAGAGCTCGCCAATTATTAAAGATTTAAAAATTCAATAGACAATAGTAAATGTAATTATTTCGAAAAACTTTAAACATGAAAAATGTTTATTTATTTTTAAATTATTTTTTAATGATTTTATTTATTTTTTTGAAATATAAATTAGGTATTTACAAAATATTATTATATACAAGTATATACATATGTATTTTTTATTTTTGATTTTTAATTATTTATTTTTATACATTTATTCCAATTTTATATTTTATTTATTTATAGAATAAAATTTGGAATAAAGGAGTATTTTTATTTTTATTATTATTTATTTACAAGGGTTAAATAAATAGTTTTATATACATATATACATGGTATATATACAAGGTTGGAAATTGATTTTATTTTATCTTTTTATTTTATTTTTATTTTTATGATTTTTATTTTATTTATTTACATTATGGAATATGGAATATGTACATATTTTTATTAGGTTTTAATTATTTATTTACAAGGTGATAATAAATAGGTGAGTGGTTCTATGTACATGGTTTATATACAATGATGAAGTGAATTGTATTTTTATTTTTGTTTTTCCATTTTTATTTTTATTTTATATTTACAAATATATACAGATAAATACACATCTATTTTTACTTTTATTAAGAGGAAAATAATTTTATTTAATTACAGGTATATGTACACAAACTTAAGCTTCCTTATCTCTCCCTACTTGATTCTTTTGCGGTCAGGCCCATGCTGAACCCTCCATTGGGATTAGCTCGCTCAATATTTATTCTAAATATCTCCCTCTTTTTCTTTTATTTCTTTATTCTTTTATTTATGCACAAAAACATGTTAAATATGCATATTTACAAGATGCATGCAATTTGATAATTATTGCTATTTACATGAATATACAATGTATTTTGCATAGGTTTTGTAGCTAAAATAAAAGAATAAAAAGTGATGAATGCGTATTCATCACCCCCCTATACTTAACTTTACTAGTCCCTTAGCAAACACTTATTTAAAAAAGAAGTGCAAAAGAGAAAGAAAAAGAGAAAGAGGAGAAATCAAGGTTGATTATTAAACTTTCCTTCATTAAATTGAAATATGGAGCTCGGTCAGACCTTTAGATTATTAATTTGTCGGAACCTTATTTGGACTTAAGCTTAAGACTTAACAGCCTCTAAGTTCCACCAATCTATGGGCAAGACTCCTCAATAAACCAGATCAGAACAAGTCTTCATACACAAACTCTAATGACCATGAATCTTTCCTTGTACGGTGTAAGTGATATGTAGCTCCCCACCTCAGAAGTAACAAAGAAACAACCACCCTCAACCCGGTAACTCTAATGCCTCGGTCTAGCCATTCTTTCCTTGAGAAGCGGGGTATTCCCTTCTAAGTTCAAGTGCAACCGGCTCAAGAAGAGGGGAAGAATAGAATGGACCATGGCCAGTGTAGCCATGTATCCTTGGGAGCTCTAACCAGTGTAGCTGAGTCTCCTGCTGCAAGCTTCATGAGATGGAACATGTATACCATAAGCTTTTTCTTTATTTGACTATATACACTCCGGTGGGATTATTAAATTTTCAATCCGACCCACCACTTTTTTGGAGTTCTTTTCTTTTTGCACATTTTTTTGTGCATCTGTACAACATATCTACATGGTGTAGCATATATACAAGGAGTTTTTCCTCTTGAGCCAGTAGAATATCCCTCTTTTGAAGCTTTATTGCAACCCACGGCTTCTATCTTTAGACTTCATAACCACCAGACCAAGTTGAGACGCACTTCCTTCACTAGAAGAAGAAGAGAGATTCCACCTAGAAGTATTACCCTCATATGCTACCCCAAGCCAAAGGAAACTGCCTCCTCACCACCTCATCCGTGGAGAGCTATGTGTAAGGTGCTGGTGCAAGTAAAGACATTGTCTCTGAGAGTCATGTGTGTGTTGTTAAGTGCTCTACTTAGGCTCATCAAGATGACATATGCTCATAGCCTAGTGGACTCAAAGAATTAAGTCCCAATGGACCTGAAAAGTCTCAATCCTAAGCCCCCTAAGGTTCCTCTTATTATTAGGTGGATTAAGGTCTTAACAAGCTCCATTTGTCAATTTAATTCCAGGCCAGTTTAAATGTCAACTATGATTTGGAAAAACTGTGCAAGTATTTACAAAGATACAATTTACAAACTATTTACACACGTGCAAAATTTTTGAAAAATGTTTTGAAACCATGGATGTATGCATGAATGCGAAGTTTTGTAAAATATTTACACAAATTTACACAAGATTTTTGCAAACTTTTGATTTTCAAAACATTTAGGAAAAATTTTGTACTATATACATAGTTTTGATATGAAAATATTTACAAGCTATTCACACAAAAAGATTTTACAATCATTTGTACCAAAAATAATTTGATAAATAAATAGGTATGTGCAAAATGAATTTTATATACAAGGAAAAAATTTTAAATTTTTATGGATTTTTAGGTTTTTAGCCATTTTTATTTATTAACACACTCACACAAAGTACGAGTTATGGCTAAAGTATATATGAAATATATACACACCCCCCTATACTTATCTTGAACGATGTCCTCAGAGTGATCAAGAGCGATGAAGAAGACATAACTCGTGCTTAGTATAGGGAAGTGAAAAGGAATGGCTATATACAAAGACGAATCGAAGAATAGAATGAAGAGAACTCGGTGTTTCCCACTATACTTAGGATCAAGTAATCCTAAGTATAGCAAGTTGTACATAAAGGGAAATCTGAGTGAAGGATGTACAGGTTCTACGCCCCCTATACTTAGGATGAAATATCCCTAAGTATAGGCAGCAAAACAGGGGTAGAAAGAATCAAAAGAATACCCGAGAGTCCTACATCCCCCCTATACTTAGGGTAAAGTACACCCTAAGTATATCTAAATCATAAGATGAGAGAAGGGATCTGGGACTAAAGAATGGAGTGATATGGACAACTGGATCTATACAAGTCAGAAGAACAGTGATAATCAGACGTGAAATGCAATAGATGTGAGTCAAGAGACCACATCTCACGCAAAGTGAATAGGGGCAACATCAACAACCCGCGGCTCATGATCTAGATATGGCTTGAGTCGCTGGCCGTTCACTCAAAAGGTAGCATCAGAAGACAACTCAGATATATCAATACTCCCATTGTCATGCACCTTTCTAACCAGATAAAGTCCTTTCCATTTGCTCTGCAGCTTCCCTGAAAATAATCTAAGCCTAGCATCAAACAGCCATACTCTCTGTCCTGGCTCAAACTTCTTGTGGTTGATATGAGAATCATGCCACTCCTTCACTCTCTCTTCATAATGTAGGTTGTTTGAAAAGGCGGTATCACGAAGCTCCTCCAGGGCTGCTGACTCTGCCCTCCTCTGATCTCCTACACTATCTGGGTCCAAAAGTATATCAGTGACGGCCCAAAGTGACCTATGTCTCAGCTCAACAGGTAAATGGCATGGCTTGCCATAAACAAGGCGAAAGGGAGATGTACCCAAAGGAGTCTTGAAAGACGTCCGATATGCCCACAAGACCGAGTCCAAAAGCTGTGACCAATCCTTTCGGTCGGGGCGGACGACTTTCTGCAATATAGTCTTGATCTCCCTTTTCGACACTTCAGCAAGACCATTCGTCTGAGGGTGGTATGGAGTGGCAACTCGATGGTCTATGCTGAACTCGCTAGCAAGGGCCTTTACCTTGTCGTTGAAGAAATGAGACCCCCCGTCTGATATCAATACTCTAGGTACCCCGAACCGTGAAATGATATTCTTCCTCAAAAACCTACAAACAGTCCTAGCATCTGCGGTTCGAGCGGGGATGGCCTCAACCCAACGACTCACATAATCCACGGCCAACAGAATGTACTCAAATCCCTGACTTCTAGGGAATGGACCCATGAAATCGATGCCCCATGCGTCAAAAACCTCACAGAAGTGAATGGGCTGTATCGGCATCATATCACGCTGTCCACAAGTGCCCATCCTCTGACAGTCAGTACACCTCTTCATGAACTCATCAGAGTCCTTGAAGAGAGTAGGCCACCATAGGTCGGATTGGAGCACTTTCTGTGCCATTCTCCTCCCTGAGTGATGTCCTCCTGCCTCAACCTTGTGGCAGTAAGTAAGGACGTTGTGGTGCTCCTCCTGAGGAATGCACCGACGCCAGATACTATCCCCTCCCTCATGGTAAAGGACGGGATCCTCCCAATGGTAAAACTTGGCCTTCGCAAGGAAGGTCTCAAGTTTCTGCCTGGGCCAATCTTGTGGAACTTTCTTGGCGACAAGATAGTTCACAATATCGGCATACCATGGGAGCGAGGCGATAGCAAGGATCGCCTCATCTGGGAAGGTATCACAAATAGGGTCAATCTGCTCAGAATCCTCAAGATACTCCAATCGGGAGAGATGATCCGCCACCACATTCTTGACTTCAGCCTTATCTTTAATCTCTATGTCAAACTCCTGGAGTAGAAGGATCCATCTGGTCAATCTCGCTTTGGCATCCTTCTTTGCCATGAGGTACCTGATGGCGGTATGATCAGTGTATATGATCACTCTAGATCCAATGATGTAAGATCTAAACTTATCTAGGGCAAAAACTACGGCTAGCATCTCCTTCTTAGTGACTGTGCAGTTCCGCTGCGCGGCATTCAATGTACGGCTAGCGTAGTGAATAGCAAATGGGACTCCATTGCTCCTCTGTTCCAGCACGGCCCCCACGGCAAAATCGGAGGCATCCGTCATGATCTCGAATGGGAGAGACCAATCAGGTGGTTGGAGAACATGAGCCTCTATGACACAGCTCTTGAGAGTCTCAAATGACGATAGACACTTATCATCTACAAGGAACTCGGTGTCTTTCGTCAACAGATCAGTCAACGGTCGGGCAATCTTGCTAAAATCATGAATGAAACGTCGGTAGAAACCGACGTGCCCCAGAAAAGACTGCAACTGCCGCAAGTTGGACGGTGGATCGAGTTTTCTAATGACATCCACCTTGGCCGGATCAACCTCCATGCCCCTGTTGGAGATGATGTGGCCAAGCACCGTCCCTTGAGTCACCATGAAGTGACTCTTCTCCCAAGACAACACTAGGTGTACCTCAATGTATCGCTGAAGGACTCGGTCTAGGCAGTCAAGACAGGAGTCGAATCCATCGCTGTAGACCGAGAAATCATCCATGAAGACCTCCAAGCACTCCCCTACCATGTCCGAAAATATAGACAGCATGCATCTCTGAAATAACGCAGGGGCATTGCATAACCCAAATGGCATGCGTCTGAAGGCATATGTCCCAAAGGGACAGGAGAAGGTGGTCTTGTCTTGGTCCTCGGACGCGATGGCCACCTGATTGTAGCCGGAGTACCCATCCAGAAAGCAGTAATGGCTCTTCCCTGCCAGTCTCTCAATGATCTGATCAATAAAGGGCAGGGGGAAATGATCCTTCTTGGTGGCCTGGTTGAGTCATCTGTAATCTACGCAGACCCTCCAAGAAGTGGGTACCCGGGTAGCGATCTCCTCTCCGGACTCCGTGACAACAGTAGTGATGCTCGTCTTCTTGGACACTGATGAATCCACATTTCATCATCTTTATTCTATCATTTTGGCACCAGAAACCCTAGCAAATGCCTGTGAATAACATTAATTCCATTATCTTAGCATTCATGCATGTGCATCTAAATAGTGTATAAATTACTATAATTAAAGCCAAAATTATAGAATAAATAAAAGAAAAGAAAAAGAATAAATTAGTGTAAATATTTTATGACCCAAAACCCCGAGACCTAGGCATCTTGATGAATAGGTCAACAAGGAATAAAGTTGGGGGAGACAAGGGCCAAATACCTATATTATTCTATTCATTCATTATTCATTTTGGGACCTATTTTTTGTTCCACTTTTTATACATCAAATAAAGAAACTTTGTACATGAAAGTTGTAGATAATTTTATAGAGAAAAATACTGCACAGATAAAAAGTTATGGTCTGAATAAAAATCCAGAATCCCAACTTCCCAGACTCGTATCTCACAAACGACAACTCCAAATGCATCAAACTCACCTTTAATTGTATATAAAACAAAATAAGCTATTTAATGGCGGTGGTTTCGCATTTGGCGGAGCTACGGTTTGAAAGTTGAGTTTTGGACCCACATTGTATAATTGTACAGATTAAAATATTCAATTTATTCTTTATTCATTATTTTTGTATTTTTTATTTTTTTATAATAATTGTAAATATTACTTATAAAATATTTGTGTATTAAAACTAGAATAAAAGCCTAAATAAAATACAAAATAAAAATAGCTACATAAAATACATAGATATAATACCTATATACATACCTATATAACATACTCTTATAATTTATTAAATATACAAAATAAATCAGAAAAATAGAATAAAAATATATTTGTGTATATAAAAGTATTTTCTAATTTTACAAAATAATAAATAAAAATAATAAAATTAAAATACTCAAAATAAAAATAAAATGCTAAAACACATAGGTAATATACCTATATAGGGCTAAAAGTGAACTTGTAAAAATAGACATCATAAAAATAATAAAAAATCATAATAAAATACTACATAAAATAACGAATATTTTTTATTTTATAATTATTATTTAATTCGGCCTATTTCTATTTTTAAATTAATTAACAAAATAATAAATCAGGGTTTTCCTGGTTGGTCCACATGGACCAACCAGGAGGCGCCACCAGTTGACCTTGGTCAACTGGTCGTCTTCCCCACCTACCCCTGTCAGAAGACTTAGTTTTTGAGCCATTTTCTTGGCTTTTTCCCAACCAATTCTTTCACCCTTTCGTCTTGATTTCTTCTGCATTTTTCTCCCTCGATCATCCCTCTTGCCCGCCATGTGTTTACATCGGGCCAAGGATCACTGAGACGCTCCAGAATCGTTGATCTTCGAGCCCCTGCAACTCGAGGTCAAACCACTTAAAACCAAATCTCCACCTTCATTTCGAATTTGAGAACCCTTGGTCCACCCCTCGTCGCCACCTTAGTGCTCCCGAACTCCCTGGAGGTGACAGCTCCACCGCGAGGCCGTCAGCCAAGGCGATCGAGGTCGAGGGTGCCTCCGCCACCTCCCTGAAGACCGGCGGTCGAGGTATATTCCTCCCTCTGGCTCCGGCTATTGAGGGCCTTCCCCCTTTTATTCTTCTTCTGCATTTAGTTCTTGTTAGTGTTAGGATCGAAAACCCCAAAAAAATTTCGAGTTTCATCATCTAAATCGATCGATTCACCCACTTGGCCGGAGCGCACCTCCGGTCGTTCATCGCCTCGTCGCATCTCGCATCCCCACGGCCATCCAGAGGTCCAGGCAGTTTGCCCTGGACCCCTTGACTCTATTTGCAGGTCAACGCGCACTTGATAGCGCCTGGAGACGAGTTTTGAAGCTCGCCGGAGTTGTTGAAGCCCTGTAGCTCTGCCAGCTCGCCGCGAGCACCACGGCCCTCGCCGTGGATTTTTGACACCCCCAGGAGGAAGAGGAGACCAGCAGGAGCTTCCACGCCAATTTTGAAGCCCAATCTCCACCGGAGGTCGGAGATCTCGCGCGTCGAAGCTCGCTCTTGCCGGCGGCCGACGTGTTCTTCGTCACCACCTCCCAACCGTTGGATCGAGGAGCTCCCCCAGGTCGAGCAACAGCCGTTGGATCGTGCCACGTCCCCACCGTCCGATCGTCCTTAGATGATCTAATCTCCGCCGTCCAAGCGAAGCGTCGTCGACCATTGGATTCACGCCACGTGTATAAGTGAAGATCTGCAGCCGTTGGATCCGCGCTCCGAGGGTATTTTGCATCTAAGCCCCCGCGCATTTTGTATTTACTTTTTATTCTAAAAACGTTCGTATGTAGTGTAAAAGTTTTGTAAAAATTGCAAAAAGACCCTCGCTTTTATTTTATTTACACTTAGGTCCTCCGCCACGTCACCTCACGTGACCTGTACACGTGAGGGCGGGCTTTTTGCACTGAGGTCCTCGGTCTTTTTAGTATTTCGTTTAGGTTCCAGAACTTTTATATGAAGTGTTAAATTTTTGGAAATTTTGCATGTGAACCTCCAGCTTTTGTGGAAATCACATATTGGTCCTCACCAGGCGCGTGCAAGTTACGTGCCCTGGAGGAAAAATTGCTAGGATACCCCTGCGGGTTTTGTGATTTGTAATTGGTCCTGGAAATAGAATTTTAAGTGTTATATTTTTGTGGAAATTTGCATGTATGCCCCTGGAACTTTGGATATTTGCATATATACCCCTGCAAGGCCTGTTTAATGTTTGGATGCTTGTATTAATTAATTGGACCATCATTTGAATCCCAAAAATTCTAAAAATTTGCACTTAAGCTCCTGGTAACTTGTACTTCCACGCCCTAATTTTAGTTTTTGATTTTATTTCATTTTTATATTTATTAAAAATCAAAAACATGCATTTATTTCCTTGTTTGCATTAGAAAATACATAAAAATTATAAAAATGTTTTGAAAAATTCCAAAAAAATTTCCTACTGTTTATTTTATCATATTTTAGTGTCAGACCAAAAATCACTAAAAATTGCAAAAGAAAAACATTAAAAATTAGAAAATACATAAAAACGTCAAAAAATCTATAAAATCAAAGAAAATTCAGAAAAATACAAACTCAGTTCCTGTTTACTCCATATTTGATTAAATTTATTTGAAAAATAGTTTGAAAATATTTTGTGGCTATTTGCTATTTTTAACTCTCATTTTACCTCCAGCCAGTAGCTTTGTCACTGTTTTGACTTGTTTTGCTATTTAAAAATATCAAAAACAGTTTGAAAAATACCCAAAAATCACAAAAACAGTAAAAAATCCTAAAAATATCAAAAATATTTTGTTTCTGAATTTTTGGTTATTTTTGTGCATTTTTATAAATACTTTATCTTGTCTTTTATTACATTGTCTTTAAATTCCAATATTATAAAAAGAAAAAATATATATAAAATATAAAATTATAAAAATCAGAAAATTATAAATCAAAATACAAAATTAAAAATTAAAAATAAAAAAATAATTAATTAAAATTAAAAACCCACAAAAAAACTTTGCTTGCTTTCTTAATGTAGACACCGCACACTTTCACTCACACACATTAGTTTGAATTACCTTGTTTGCTCCCTGTGTTCGAACTCTCTACATACTTGCCTTATACATCTTTTGTGCAGAGTTAAAAATAAATTTTAACTCCACATTTATTTCTAATTGTTGATCTGTAGTGTGGGTTAATTGTTGATTAATTCCAGGATTAGATTGGTTGACACTTCGACTGTGTTCCCGCCTTGTGTGGAACACAAGACCGATCGATTCTTGGAGTTATCAAATGGCACCGTTGCCGGAGAGCAACAACGAGTAGTTCTTATTTTTGTCTGTTTGTGTTTGCTTGTCTACCATTGCTTTAGTTTGTCTCTCTTGCACTTTTGATATATCTATTGATTGAGCTATCTGACCATTATTCTTTTGTCTCCTTGTGAGGGACCGCGGAGCAAGGCGAATCGCCTAGGTGACCCGAAGCAACCTTGGGAAGCGGAGCCGGCTATTCTTTAGCCAAGCCGGCAGGAGAGAGCAGGAGGAGTGAGAGAGAGTGGTAGATTAGTTGCAATTTACTTTTGAGAGAGAGTGATTTGATAATTTGTAATAATACAGGTACTTGGACTCTTGGACACTCTGGGCCTAATTTCCGGGTGTTTGTTCACCCGGGGGCTCACCGCGGTTTTTGTCGAGTTTTCACCGATGTCATTTGCCGGTTTTGATTTCACTTTCACTTTCTTTTGTCGATTGAGTCCTTAGTTCTAGGCCTGCTTGATCGACTAAATTAGGTCCAAACACACTAATAACCTTTGCATGTACCTATAGCTCCACTTTGGACTTAGTTTAATTAAACAGTTAGCTCATCGTCTTAGATCCGCCGCGCCGCGAGCCCTCCCCATCAAGCGTTACTCCTGAACTCGATGTGTCGAGAAGAGGAGGGGGGGTCTAGACCGGACTCTTAGGATCGAGGATTGATGACTAACTTGTGGTTCTTCACGCTAGCAGTTGCCTATCTTAGGACGATTTCCGCATTGCATATCGGCATATAGACTAGGTTTATAAATTTCTGCTTTGCATCCCGCATGGAGAGAGCTGGGATTCGCTGTAAGTCTTCTTACATTGCATCCATCATTTAGGCACAAAGGTGAGATTTCCATCTTTGTGTCGACTTGCACGGCTTTTCCGACCCTATTCTCCCTCTGTTTTTGAACAAAGTAGGATCAAGAAAACACAAAAAATCGTTAGACGTTTGTTTGAATCTACTCAAAAGAAGCGATAACACCAAAAAATTAAAAAAAGGACTGCTAAGAAAACCTTGACCAAAAATAAAATTGGTAATTGGATTCATTGATTGGGGAGAGTAACACCCTCACTTGTTTTCATGTTGCATGGGAAGGTTTCCTTCCAAGTGAGGTGAGCGCTTCGTAAGGATTAGAGCCAAAATCCCAGCTTGTGGCTGCCTTGTGTATCGCCTGGATTTCCGAAGTATTGGTGCTTCTATCGTACGTGGACGAGTAGGGCTTGGTCAACATTGGTGACTCTCTATTGTGTAGAGCATCGACCTTGTCCGAAGTATCGAGCCTAGGTCACGCCTTCACGGGGGTGTCTGTCTCATCGTCTCGCGTCCGAGTAGGTTCTTGCACGCTCATGGGTGATTCCGTTGCGAGCGAGTTCCGAAGTATCGGTTTCGCCTATTGGCTTCCTCTCTTATTCTTTGGATGAGTAGGGATCCAGGAAGGGTTACAAGGACCTCAAAAAGTGCAAGCTACAGGTTACACAGGAGGAGGACAAGTACGGGATACTTTTCCGGCAGTACTCTCTCTCCTTTAGGCGTAGCGCTCTAAGGACTCGTGAAAAGACTAATTCCTGAATCAAGCTAAAATTGACAAGATAAAATCCGAACCTTCACGGCTTCATGTGTTGAGTTGGTGAACTCACCCCTGCTTTGTGTTTGATTGCTAGATTTATTTAGGTCAAGATCAAAAACACAGCACAATTGTGCGCAATTTTGTTTCTCACTTCATTCCTTCTTCTTCTACAATCCCTCTGCTCTTTCCAATAATCAAGATGATGGGACGGAGATCTCTTAGGCCGACTTTGTCGGCACCGCTATCTAGCACTCCTCCTTATTCATCTAGGACTACCTCAGAGAGTCCACTCTCCGAACCTGAGTTCACATCCATCTTGTTCCCCCTCGACCACCCTTCCCATTCTCCTTCTCTCAGTCCAATAGTTTCAGAATTCAGTGCATCATAGAGTTCAGATCATTCGACAGCACCTGAGATGGCCTCTTTTGCTTTTTCAGAGAATCCAGTGATGGCAGATAGAGGCGAGCACCCAGATGACCATGATCACCCTCCGTTCATAATTGATCAGGTGGCCATCAACAATTCCTTGTTAGCGTCCCTGGAGACCATGCAGAGACAGATCCGTGACCAGGGTACCTTCATGGGTGATCCGATGAGAGAGATAGCTCAGATGAGAGAAAACCGACCTGGGGGCGGTGGCGGTGGAGGAGCAGGACCTGATGCAGGAGGAGGTGATCCAGACGCTGAGAGACCACCACAGACCATCATGAGGGAATTGTACAACCCAGCTGCATCCCTCACTCACCGTTGGATCAGACTCCCACCGATCCATGGAGATTTCGAGCTTCGGCCCCACACAATTCAGCTTCTACCCAAATTTCATGGGTTGCCGACCAAAGAACCACACCTCCACCTCCAAGAATTCGAGATGATATGCAGCACCATCCATGACAGGTTGATGACTAAGGACACGATCAAGATGATCGCCTTCCCGTTCTCATTGGTTGACAGAGTCGCATATTGGCTCAACCACCTTGGGCGATTCATCGACACTTGGGCAGATCTCCGGACCGTATATTTGAAGAAGTACTATCCTCTCGGCCGGACCAATGCAGGTAGAGCCATGATCAGCAATTTTGTCATGATCCCAAATGAACAATTCCATGAAGCCTGGGATCGATTCAGAGAGCTCATCGACTGGTGTCCACATCATGATATATCCAAGACCAATCTGGTTCAAAGTTTCTTCTGTGGGCTGACACCAGGCTGCAGGGGCTTGTCAACGCCTCCTGCGGTGGATCATATTTCTCCAAGGGTGAAGACGACGTCTGGTCCATCTATGAAGGCATGGCAGAAAATTCAACTGTGATGACCCAAGCCAGAGTCTACACACAACAAAAGCCACCACAAGGAGCTGGATCATTCCAGAGGATCGCCCGCATCGATGCTGGTCCCAATACATCGTCGGCAGCCGCAGCCCAAGCCGAATCAGCCGCAGCCGACATGGGAATCATCAGCGAAAAGTTGGACCGCATGGAGATCCTCGAGAAGAAGAAGAACCAAGGTCTTGCCCAGATGGACCTTCTCACCAAAACCATGAGTGACCTGAAGAATCAAATTCTATGCATTCAGGAGGCACAGTCACATATTCCGCAGCCTCCCAGGTCACGGGCCGATCCGAGCAGTAGCAGCTCTACCCAGCCCTCTGCCTCACATAGACAGGTCAACCACATCCAGGCAGAGCCAGTTCAATTGCTACAGTACTACCCAGCGCAGCCAGCATCTCCAGACACTCAGATGGTGGTCTATCAGCCGGAGCAGCTACTGGTAGTTCTTCCTCCACCTTCCTTTGAGCAGGAACCATTGATGGAAGTCAATGGGATTTGGTACGACCGGTACCCTCAGCCCGGGATTCGTCGTGATCACCCCGGATTCCGTTGGGGCAACGGTGGCTCCTCATCTCAGCAGCAGAATCCCGCTCAAGGACAGCAGAGCAGCCAACAACAACGGCAACACTAGCAGCCCCAGTATGCCCATCAACAGCAGTATCAGAGTGGTCCTCGTCCCGCCTATCAGGGACAACAGTGGAGGCAGCGTCAGCAGCCTCAGCAGTCTTATTCCCATCCTCCCCAGTACCAGCAACAGCAGCAACAACCTCATTTCCCGCAAGGGAACCCATCCGGTTCTCAAGCCCCAGTTTTTGAGAACCCAGCTCTCGATGATCTTGCCCGCTTGCTCTCCGAACAGTGAGCCTCCTTCAAGCAAGAAATGGATGAATTCCGGCAGGAAATGAGGGAAATAATCAAAGGCAAGGCCGCCATACCTGCTCAGATTGAACCTAACCCGAACAATGTGAAGAGGAAGTCTGAGCAGGTAGAGTTTACAGAGGATACCTCTCCCAGTGACTATTTGAGCGATATGTCTTATTCTTTCTATGATGCTGATTTTGTGACTACTAGGAGCGGTAGGATGCCCGCCAGCGGCGTCTCTTTTGAGCGACAACCACCAGCTGAATCAGGAGCGCCAGAGGAGCAGAGTAGCGGTGTTGATGCCGCTAATGATGATGATGAAGACGGTGGTGTTGATGCCACCAATGATGGAGATTCATACGGCGGTACTGAAGCCGTCGTGATACCAGATGCAGACGGTGGTGCTGAAGCCACCATTTTGGATGCTGAGCTAGAGCGCGGTGCTGATGCCGTAGAGACAGGTGCCGGTGGTGGTACTGAGGCCACCACCTCTACTTTTGTTGAGTCTCCCTCTGTGATGTTACCACTTTTTGCATCTATGGACTGTGGTAACAACAAAAAGAACAAAAATATGAATAAAGGAAAGGTTTCTGTTCACATTACGGATCCATATGTGCTGCATGATGATGATTGTATGGATCCTCCTTCCTCACAGGCACAGGGACCTGTTCCTAGTCCTCCATCTGAGGAGGCCCCTACCATCCCCTTCCCCGAGGCACTCCACCGGGCGAAGGAGAACAAAAGAGAAAATCCTAAAAAAGAGCAACAGGTAGAGTTCAGCAACCAGATGATAGACAGATTCCACATTCAGCTGACTCTACAAGAAGCACTTGAGCACATCCCCCTCTTCAAAAAGAACTTGAAGGAAAAGACTACAATCCGCAGGAAGAGGAGGTACAGGGATCAAATCCATATGCTCACTCATGACACTTGCTGCGCCATTCAGAACACATTGCCAGCCAAGAGACCTGATACAGGAGCTTCCTATGTCAGATGCGAGATTCAAGAGCAGCGGTTCGATCGTACTCTATTAGACAGCGGGTCTTCGATCAACCTCCTTCCGGCAGCCTTACTCAACCGATTCAAGTTTGGCCCTCTTCTTCGGAGCAGGACAGTCTTTCAGTTTGTTGACAGGTCGATTAAGAGGTCGAAGGGGTTGTTGAAGGACGTGGTCGTTACCATTCAGGGCTTGAAATTCCCCGTGGACTTTGTTGTACTGGACATGGAGATCCCTGAATCGGTAGCCGATGCCCCCATCATACTTGGACGCCCATTCTTGGCCACTGCCAAGGCGGTATCCGACCATGACAGTGGGACGGTATGTTTTCGCGTAGAGGGCGAGAGCATACAAATAGATACGATCGACAAGACCAGATCCAGAGAGTTGGCATGCTCAGAGAAATCCAGCGAAGCCGAGCAGATGACAGAGGACGAGCTAGACATCCACCAGGTGTGTGATTTCGTGATGACCGATGATGAATCCAACTGGACAGATCCTGTAGCACCGACCCTTGCCTTGCCTACAGATTCACTATATCTAAAGCTCATGGCAGTCCAGAGTCGAGAGAGCACACCCCTGGATGAGAATATACCTGAGGCTGACAGTGTTGGGACGAGTGGTGCTGATGATTTTCATTCGTGCTCATCGTCTTCTGATCCCTCGGATTCAGACATTGATTGGGATAATTTTGATGACTATTTGTCTTGTCTGATTCCTCCTGAGTCAACAACCATGACAGAGTGCGAGCCCATACAGTTCATTGATGATTCAGTCGGCCGCCCTTCGTCAGAGATTCATGCAGAGCGAGAGTTCTCCCATGCAGACCTGGTCGCCTTCACGAAGACATATCAGAAGCCAGATCTGCCACCTCCCAGTTGTCTAGAACGGAAACCTCTGTCGCAGTCGATGAAGTATAGATTCCTTGCAGGAGAGCCAGACATGTACCCAGTCATTATCTCAGCAGATTTGACTGGAGAACAAGAATCTCGTCTGATGGAGGTTCTTCAAAGAAACCGCAAGGCAATAGGATGGAGTATAGCTGATCTCCAGGGGATTAGTCCGGCTCTGTGCTCCCACCACATTTATCTTGAGGAGGGCGCTAGGCCGTCGCGTGAGTTCCAGCGACGGCTGAACCCGAATCTTCGAGACGTAGTCATGAAAGAAATTTCAAAGTGGTGGAGCGTCGATTTTATCTACCCCATCTCCGACTCTAAATGGGTCAGTCCGCTACATGTGGTACCCAAGAAGACGGGTATCACTACAGTTGTCAATGAGTCTGGAGAGGAGATCGCTACCAGAGTGCGCACTTCTTGGAGGGTCTGTGTGGACTACAGACGATTGAATGAGGCCACCAAGAAGGATCACTTCCCGCTACCCTTCATTGATCAGATTATCGAGCGGCTAGCTGGTAAGAGTCATTACTGCTTTCTTGACGGGTACTCTGGATATAATCAAGTGGTCATTGCGCCCGAAGATCAGGAGAAAACAACATTCACCTGTCCGTTTGGGACGTATGCTTTCAGACGGATGCCCTTTGGTCTATGTAACGCTCCAGCGACATTCCAAAGGTGCATGTTGTCCATATTCTCGGACATGGTGGGTGACTGTTTGGAGGTCTTCATGGATGACTTCTCGGTCTATGGCGATGGGTTCGATGCTTGTCTTGACTGCCTAGACCGTGTGCTCCAGCGCTGCATAGAGGTCAATCTTGTCTTATCTTGGGAGAAGAGTCACTTTATGATGACTCAAGGGACGGTCCTTGGTCATATCGTCTCCAACAGGGGCATGGAGGTCGATCCGGCCAAGGTGGATATCATCAGAAAACTCAATCCACCGTCCAACCTACGTCAATTGTGGTCTTTTCTGGGGCATGTCGGTTTCTACCGACGGTTCATTCAGTACTTCAGTCGTATTGTCCGACCGCTCACTGACTTGCTGACAAAAGACACCGAGTTTATTGTCAATGATAAGTGTCTTGCATCTTTTGAGACTCTCAAGAATATGGTTGTTTCAGCTCCTGTCCTTCAGCCACCTAATTGGTCTCTCCCATTCGAGATCATGACGGACGCTTCAGATTTTGCCGTTGGGGCTGTGCTGGGACAGAGGAGGGATGGATTACCTTTTGCCATTCACTACGTCAGCCGGACTTTGGATGTCGCTCAGCCGAATTACACTGTGACTGAGAAAGAGATGCTGGCCGTAGTCTTTGCTCTGGATAAGTATCGATCTTACATTCTCGGATCTAGAGTAACAATTTACACTGATCACACCACCATCCGTTACCTAATGTCTAAGAAGGATGCCAAAGCACGTCTGACCAGATGGATCCTTCTGCTCCAGGAGTTTGATATTGAGATTAAAGATAAGCCTGGAGTCAAGAATGTGGTGGCGGATCATCTCTCCAGATTGGAGAACCTTGAGGAATCTGAGCCCAGCGCACCTATTACAGAGACATTCCCAGACGATGCGATCTTGGCGGTCACCTCACTCCCGTGGTATGCCGACTTTGTAAACTATCTTGTTGCCAAGACAGTCCCTTAGGGTTGGCCCAGGCAGAAACTTGAGACCTTCCTAGCTAAGGCCAAGTTTTACCATTGGGAGGATCCCATCCTTTATCATGAAGGAGGGGATAGCATCTGGAGGAGGTGCATTCCTCAAGAAGAGCAGCATAGCGTCCTCACATACTGCCACAAGCTTGAGGCAGGAGGACATCATTCTGGAAAAAGGACAGCACAGAAGGTGCTCCAATCCGGCCTATGGTGGCCTACTCTCTTCAAGGATTTTGATGAGTTCGTGAAGAGATGTACTGACTGTCAGAAGATGGGAACCTGCGGATAGAGATACATGATGCCCGTGCAACCCATTCACTTCTGTGAGGTTTTTGATGCATGGGGGATTGATTTCATGGGCCCATTTCCTAAGAGTCAGGGATTCGAGCATATTTTGCTCGCTGTGGATTATGTCAGTCGATGGGTTGAGGCCATCCCCGCCCGAGCCGCAGATGCGAAAAACCGTGTGTAAATTTTTGAGGAAAAATATCATTTCATGGTTCAGGGTACCTAGAGTCTTGATTTCAGACGAGGGGTCTCACTTCATCAATGACAAGGTTAGGGCCCTTGCAGACGAGTTCGGCATTGACCATCGGGTCGCCACACCGTATCACCCTCAGACTAATGGTCTTGCCGAAGTATCGAATCGGGAGATAAAAACAATCTTGCAGAAAGTTGTCCGCCCAGACCGAAAGGATTGGTCACAGCTTTTGGACTCGGTCTTGTGGGCTTATCGGACTTCTTTCAAGAATCCATTGGGGACATCTCCCTTTCGTCTCGTCTATGGCAAGCCGTGCCATATGCCAGTGGAAATCAAGCACAAATCTTTTTAGGCAGTCACTGAGTTACTTTTAGATCCTGAGAGTATAGGAGAACAGAGAAGAGCAGAATTGGCAGCCCTGGAAGAACTGAGAGATATAGCCTTTTCCAACAGCCTACAGTACAAGGAGAAAGTGAAGACATGGCACGATTCGCATATCAGCCATAAACAGTTCGAGCCAGATCAGAGAGTATGGTTATTTGATTCCAGGCTGAAATTATTCCCAGGGAAATTGCAGAGCAAGTGGAAAGGTCCGTATGTGGTCAGGAAGGTACATGACAATGGCAGCATCGACATATCCGAACCGTCATCTTCCTCTACCTTCCGCGTCAATGGTCAACGCCTGAAACTATATCTAGATCATGATTCGCCGACCATTGACGTTGCCCCCATTCTTCTGGTATGAGATGTGTACTTTGACTCAGATCATCTGCATCTCATACATGGTAATCACTTCTATCTTCCGCTGTACAGATCCATCGGTTCATATCACTCTTTCATCTGTTGATTTATTTTCTTCTTTTCTTCTTTTCCTTTTCTATTTTCTTTATCTATCAAAAAGGTTCCGCCCTTGTAGACAGTTTTCCATACTTAGGACGTACTTTGTCCTAAGTATAGGGGGTGCGCACCTCGAGTTTCTATATTCTTCGATCCTCTCCATTGTCTCCTCTTCTTGTCTATACTTAGGGAGATTTTACCCTAAGTATAGGGGGAGACAATCTGAGTACGATCTGTTCATTCCCACCCTTGACCCTCCCTGCTTTGTGTACAGTCTGCTATACTTAGGATTATTTGATCCTAAGTATAGGGGGGACGGTCAACTTCTCATTGGTTCATTCATTAGTTCTTTATTCTTTAGACTTGCCTATACTTAGTACGAGTTATGTCTTCTCTTTTCTCTCCGATCTATGAGGACATAGCTCAAGCTAAGTATAGGGGGGTCGTATATACTATGTATATACTTTAGCCATAACTCGTACTTTCATATTTTCCTAATAATATGGCTACTAATTCTTTAAAATTCATTAAAATCCTTAATAAAAAGGTGTTTTTTCCTCAAATTCTTTTTGTATATACTGATTAATAAATCAGGTGAAAATGTTTTTTTGCAAAATGTTTGAAAAATAGTTTGAAAATCTTTGTGAACATCTATTGAAAACTATTTTGAAAATATTTTGTTACATGTTTTCAACCTTTGTAAAAATGTATGGTTTGTAAAATTTATTTTCTTTGTGTGAAATAAAATGTTTGAAAAATGATTTGCAAATGGTTTGAAAAATGGTTGCAAAAATATTTTGAAAAATCTATCTATACTGTTTTGAAAGCCTTTGCAAAATGATTTTCAAATGTGTGTACATGTTTGTAAAATGTTTGTAAATATTATTTTGGACTGTAGTTTTCAAAAAAAATTGTGTGAAAAGCTTGTGTCAAATAAGTTTGAGGAATATTTACATCACACCAAAATCCACTATATATATATGTACTTATAAAATTGATCACTTACCCTGTAAAGTCTTAAAAATCCACTTCTTGTATATATAAGAAGCACTCCCATGTACATATTTTTAACCTAGTTTTCAGCCAAAAATCTTTTGTTTTCAAAAATCCCAAAAACATTTGCAAAACTAAAATCCAAAAACATTTGAAAAATCTTTTTGAAAAATACAAAAAAAATGCATCTGCATATGCATGCATCATCTTGTCAAAAATCCATAAAAAGTTCAAAATCTTGAAAATCTCATCACAAAAATATTTTCTGCATTCTGCATCGCATTTGCATAGCATGAGCATTTTTCAGATTGAGTTTGATAGTTGAACAAGTCTAAGTAAAATCCGGAGATTGGAGCTTGATTGGACCTTAAAATCTACCTAATAACAGGAACCTTATAGGAACTGGGTTTGAGGTACTTCAGGTCTAGTTGACTTAATTCTTTGAGGATCACGGGACTTGGTTCAATGGATTCTTGACTGCCTAAGTAGAGTATTTCGGAGCACACGCACGACTCTTGTTGATAATGACCTAACTTGGACACATGCACCTTTCACATAGCTCTCCACGAATGAGGTGGTGAGGAGGCAGTTTCCTTTGGCTTGGGGTAGCATATGAGGGTAGTACTTCTAGGCGGAACCTCTCTTCTTCTTCTAGTGAAGGAAGTGCGCCTCAACTTGGTCTAGTGGTGATGAAGGCTAAAGACAGAAGCCGTGGGTTGCAATAAAGCTTCAAAAGAGGGATAGTCTACTAACTCAAGAGGAAAATTTCTTGTATATATGTTGCACCATGTAGATATGTTGTACAGATGCACTTGAAAAAAAAATTGAATGCAAAAAGAACTCCAAAAAAGTGGTGGGTCGGATTGAAAATTTAATAACCCCACCGGAGTGTATATAGTCCAATAAAGCAAAAGCTTATGGTATCCATGTTACATCTCATGAAGCTTGCAGTGGGAGACTTAGCTACACTGGTTGAGCTCCCAAAATTCTATACCTCTTATTCCCCCTCTTCTTGAGCCGGTTGCACTTGAACTTAGAAGGGAATACCCCGCTTCTCGAGGAAAGAGTTGCTAGACCGAGGCATTAGAGTTACCAGGGTGGGGGAGGTTGCTTCTTTGTTACTTCTGAGGTGGGGAGCTACATATCACTTACACTGTACGAGTCAGACTCATAGTCGTAAGAGTTTGCGTATGAGTTGAAGTATTTCTGACCCGGCTATTGAGGAGACTTGGACAGAGTTTTGGGATTCTCAAGGACTGTTGAATTTCAAACACGGTTCTCACTAAGGTTCCACCCGCACTAAAACTCCAAAGGTCCGACTTAAGCTCCAAACTTTGATTTTGTGAAGACAAGTTTGATAGTCAAATAAAATCCAAGTTCTTCTTTTTCTTTTCTTTCTTTTTCTTTTGCACTTATTGCATAAGTGTTTGCTAGGGACTAGCAACGGTAAAGTATAGGGGGATGATGAATCCACATTTCATCATCTTTATTCTATCATTTTGGCACCAGAAACCCTAGCAAATGCCTGTAAATAACATTAATTCCATTATCTTAGCATTCATGCATGTGCATCTAAATAGTGTATAAATTACTGTAATTAAAGCCAAAATTATAGAATAAATAAAAGAAAAGAAAAAATAAAATAGTGTAAATATTTTATGACCCAAAACCCCGAGACCTAGGCATAGTGATGAATAGGTCGACAAGGAATAAAGTAGGGGGAGATAAGGGCCAAATACCTATATTATTCTATTCATTCTTTATTCATTTTGGGACCTATTTTTGGTTCCACTTTTTATACATCAAATAAAGAAACTTTGTACATGAAAGTTGTAGATAATTTTATAGAGAAAAATACAAAATTGATTTCACTGAAAAATAATGCACAGATAAAAAGTTATGGCCTGAATAAAAATCCAGAATCCCAACTTCCCAGACCCGTATCTCACAAACGACAACTCCAAATGCATCAAACTCACTTTAATTGTATATAAAACAAAATAAGCTATTTATTGGCGGTGGTTTCGCATTTGGCGGAGCTACGGTTTGAAAGTTGAGTTTTGGACCCACATTGTATAATTGTACAGATTAAAATATTCAATTTATTCTTTATTCATTATTTTTGTATTTTTATATTTTTATAATCTTGTAAATATTACATATAAAATACATGTGTATTAAAACTAGAATAAAAGCCTAAATAAAATACAAAATAAAAATAGCTACATAAAATACATAGATACAATACCTATATACATACATATATAACATATTCTTATAATTTATTAAATATACAAAATAAATCAGAAAAATAGAATAAAAATATATTTGTGTATATAAAAGTATTTTCTAATTTTAAAAAATAAGAAATAAAAATAATAAAATTAAAATACTCAAAATAAAAATAAAATGCTAAAACACATAGGTAATATACCTAAATAGGGCTAAAAAGTGAACTTGTAAAAATAAACCTCATAAAAATAATTAAAAATCATAATAAAATACTACATAAAATAACAAATATTTTTTATTTTATAATCATTATTTAATTCGGCCTATTTCTATTTTTAAATTAATTAACAAAATAATAAATCAGGGTTTTCCTGATTAGTCCACGTGGACCAACGAGGAGGCGAAACCAGTTGACCTTGGTCAACTGGTCGTCTTCCCCACCTACCCCTGTCAGAAGACTTGGTTTTTGAGCCATTTTCTTGGCTTTTTCCCAACCAATTCTTTCACCCTTTCGTCTTGATTTCTTCTGCATTTTTCTCCCTCGATCATCCCTCTTGCCCGCCATGTGTTTACATCGGGCCAAGGATCACTGAGACGCTCCAGAATCGTTGATCTTCGAGCCCCTACAACTCGAGGTCAAACCACTTAAAACCAAATCTCCACCTTCATTTCGAATTTGAGAACCCTTGGTCCACCCCTCGTCGCCACCTTAGTGCTCCCAAGCTCCCTGGAGGTGACAGCTCCACCGCGAGGCCGTCAGCCAAGGCGATCGAGGTCGAGGGTGCCTCCGCCACCTCCCGCAAGACCGGCGGTCGAGGTATATTCCTCCCTCTGGCTCCGGCTATTGAGGGCCTTCTCCCTTTTATTCTTCTTCTGCATTTAGTTCCTGTTAGTGTTAGGATCGAAAACCCCAAAAAAATTTCGAGTTTCATCATCTAAATCGCTCGATTCACCCACTTGGCCGGAGCGCACCTCCGGTCGTTCATTGACCCGTCGCATCTCGCATCCCCACGCCCATCCAGAGGTCCAGGCAGTTTGCCCTGGACCCCTTGACTGTATTTGCAGGTCAACGCGCACTTGATAGCGCCTGGAGACGAGTTTTGAAGCTCGCCGGAGTTGTTGAAGCCATGTAGCTCCGCCAGCTTGCCGCGAGCACCACGGCCCTCGCCGTGGATTTTTGATGCCCTCAGGAGGAAGAGGAGACCAGCAGGAGCTTCCACGCCAATTTTGAAGCCCAATCTCCGCCGGAGGTCGGAGATCTCGCACGTCGAAGCTCGCTCTCGCCGGCGGCCGACGTGTTCTTCGTCACCACCTCCCAGCCGTTGGATCGAGGAGCTCCCCCAGGTCGAGCAGCAGCCGTTGGATCGTGCCACGTCCCCACCGTCCGATCGTCCTCAGATGATCTAATCTCCACCGTCCAAGCGAAGCGTCGTCGACCATTGGATTCACGCCACGTGTATAAGTGAAGATCTGCAGCCGTTGGATCCGCGCTCCGAGGGTATTTTCCATCTAAGCCCCCGCGCATTTTGTATCTACTTTTTAGTCTAAAAACTTTCGTATGTAGTGTAAAAGTTTTGTAAAAATTACAAAAAGACCCTCGCTTTTATTTTATTTACACTTAGGTCCTCCGCCACGTCACCTCACGTGACCTGTACACGTGAGGTGCGGGCTTTTTGCACTGAGGCCCTCGGTCTTTTTAGTATTTCATTTAGATTCCAGAACTTCTATATGAAGTGTTAAATTTTTGGAAATTTTGCATGTGAACCTCCAGCTTTTGTGGAAATCACATATTGGTCCTCGCCAGGCGCGTGCAAGTCAAGCGCCCTGGAGGGAAAATTGCTAGGATACCCCCGCGAGTTTCGTGATTTGTAATTGGTCCTGGAAATAGAATTTTAAGTGTTATATTTTTGTGAAAATTTGCATGTATGCCCCTGGAACTTTGGATATTTGCATATATACCCCTGCCAGGCATGTTTAATGTTTGGATGCTTGTATTAATTAATTGGACCATCATTTGAATCCCAAAAATTCTAAAAATTTGCACTTAAGCTCCTGGTAACTTGTACTTCCACGCCCTAATTTTAGTTTTTGATATTTATTAAAAATCAAAAACATGCATTTATTTCCCTGTTTGCATTAGAAAATACATAAAAATTATAAAAATGTTTTGAAAAATTCCAAAAAAATTCCCTACTGTTTATTTTTATCGCATTTTAGTGTCAGTCCAAAAATCACTAAAAATTGCAAAAGAAAACCTCAAAAATTAGAAAATACATAAAAACTTCAAAAAATCTATAAAATCGAAGAAAATTCAGAAAAATACAAACTCAGTTCCTGTTTACTCCATATTTGATTAACTTTATTTGAAAAATAGTTTGAAAATATTTTGTGGCTATTTGCTATTTTTAACTCTCATTTTACCTCCAGCCAGTAGCTTTGTCACTGTTTTGACTGGTTTTGCTATTTAAAAATATCAAAACAGTTTGAAAAATACCTAAAAATCATAAAAACAGTAAAAAATCCTAAAAATATCAAAAATATTTTATTTCTGAATTCTTGGTTATTTTTGCGCATTTTTATAAATACTTTATCTTGTCTTTTATTACATTGTCTTTAAATTCCAATATTTTAAAAAGGAAAAATTATATAAAATATAAAATTATAAAAATCAGAAAATTAAAAATCAAAATACAAAATTAAAAATAAAAAATAAAAAAATTTAATTAATTAAAATTAAAAACCCACAAAAAACTTTGCTTGCTTGCTTAGTGTAGACACCACACACTTTCACTCACACACATTAGTTTGAATTACCCTGTTTGCTCCCTGTGTTCGAACTCTCTGCATACTTGCCTTATACATCTTTTGTGCAGAGTTAAAAATAAATTTTAACTCCACATTTATTTCTAATTGCTGATCTGTAGTGTGGGTTAATTGTTGATTAATTCCAGGATTAGATTGGTTGACACTTCGACTGTGTTCCGCCTTGTGTGGAACACAAGACCGATCGATTCTTGGAGTTATCAGGCACCACATGCAACGGACTGACCCACTTGGAGTCGGAGATGGGGTTGATAAAATCGACGCTCCACCACTTCGAGATCTCCTTCATGACAACCTCTCTCATATTCAGGTTCAGCCACCGCTGGAACTCACGCGACGGCTTTGCCTCATCCTCGAGATAGATGTGGTGAGAGCACAGAGCTGGACTGATCCCCTGGAGATCCGCTACGCTCTATCCTATCACCTTGCGGTTCTTTTCAAGAACCCCCATCAGACGGGATTCTTGCTCTCCAGTCAAATCAGCGGAGATAATGACTGGGTACATCCCATGCTCACCCGCAAGGAACCTATACTTCAGCGACACAGGTAGTGGCTTTATCTCTGGACAAGTCGGTGGTGTAAAGTCTGGCTTCTGAAGAATCCGAGTGTATTCGACCAAATCTGCACGGGAGAAAGAGAACTCTCGCTCACAAACTGGATCTGGAGAAGGCTGCTCTGCTGGACTGTCTCTGCTCTGCATGGCATCTACCTCCTCCCTAGTTGCAGGCTCAGTGGAAGTCAAACATGGAATAAGATCATCAAACTCTTCCCAATCAACATCTGACTCCGAGGGATCTGTATCATACTCACAAAAATCGGTCTCGCGGTCAAGAACCGACTCTGCTGACTGTGAGGTATCCTGGACCAGGAATGCGCTCTCCAAGCTCTCCTCTGCTGGCGCCTCTGCATCAGCGAACTCTGAAGGTGAGAGGATGGCTTGTGCGACTGGATCTGCCCAAACTGCCTCGTCATCTGTGATCACAAAATCACAGTCCTGGTGGATGTCTTGCCCTGACTCTGTCATCTGCTCTGTATCTGTGCTCAGCTCTGAGCAAGCTGAATCGTTGGCTCTGATATCCTCGACCGTCTCTATTTGTATACTCTCGCCCTCGACGCGAAAGTATACATTCCCGCTATCATGGTCGGTCACTGCCTTGGTTGTGGCCAAGAACGGGCGACCTAGAATGATGGGGGTATCGGTCACAGACTCAGGGATCTCCATGTCCAACACAACGAAGTCCACGGGGAATTGCAGGCCCTAAATCGTGACGACAACGTCCCTCAGCAACCCCTTCGACCTCTTGACAGATCGATCAGCAAACTGAAGGACTGTCTTGCTCTGTTGTAGAATGTCCAACTCGAAGCGGTCGAGAAGGGGCTGCCGGAAGTAGGTTGATCGAAGAACCGCTGTCTAATAGAGTGCGGTCGAACCTCTACTCATGGATATGACATCTGACATATGGGGCTCCGAAATCTGGCCTCTTGGTTGGCAGACGGTTCTGGATCGCGAAATACGTGGCCCGAGTAAGCACATGGATCTCAGACTGGTGGTTCCTCCTCTTCCTCCTAAATGTGGTCCTGTCTCTGAGTGATCTCTGGAGTAGAGGGATGTGCTCCAAGGACTCCTGGAGAGTCAGCTGGATATGGAATCTGTCGATCATCTGCTGGCTGAACTCTACCTGATGGTTCTTTTTCTGATTTTCTTTTTTTCCCCTTACCCAAATGGAGTGCTCTAGGTAAGGGGATTACAGGATCCTTCTCAAATGAAGGACTAGGAGAGGGTCTAGGCTGCTCAAGCACGGCAGAATCCGCACATACATCATCATGCACCACAGATGAATCCGAATAAAACAAACCCTTTCCTTTATTTCCAGAAGTGTCCTGAGATACAAGTTTAGATGGAAAAACAACAGGACCAGCAGAAGTAGACACGGTGGCATCAGCACCACCCACGACATGTCGACTCACGACCTCAGCACTGCGCTCTGGCTCGGCAACTATGGTGGCGTTAGTATCACCTCCTCCATCTGGTGTAGTGACGGCCTCAGTACCGTCGTATGGATCATCATCCATGGTGGCGTCAGTACCACCGTCATCATCTCTCGCGGCCTCAGTACCGCGCTCCTCCTCGCCTGGCGCTCCTGAAGTAGCGTGGGAACGTCGCTCACACGAGACGTCGCCTGCTGGCATCCTACCGCTCCTAACTGTAACAAAATCAGTATCAAACAGATATGCATACATATCACCAAATGTATCACTAGGAGCGGCATACTCTGTGAAATCTACCTGCTCAGATTTCCTCTTCAGGTTGTTCGGGTTCGACTCAATCTGGGAAGGGATGGTGGCCTTCCCTCTCACGATCTCCCTCACCTCCTGGCGGAACTCATCCATCTCCCGTCTGAAGGTAGCCTGCTGGTCAGTCAAGAGGCGGGCTATGTCATCTAAGACGAGGTTCTCATAGGATGGCCCATGAGAACCTGACGGATGGCCTCTCTGGTAGTGAGGCTGCTGTTGTGGCTGGTGCTGCGGGTGAGAGGGGTACTGCTGATGCTGCTGCTGAGGCTGATCACGCCTCCAAGAATGTCCCTGCTGATAGGGACGGGGACCAAACTGGGATGACTGTTGTTGCTGCTGCTGGTAAACTGGGGGCTGCTGCTAATGGTGATCTCTTTGATGGTCGTACTGGCCACCCTGACCCGAAGGTTGTTGTTGGGAACTGGCACCTCCGGCTGACCAACGGAATCCGGGATGGTCTCATCGGATACTGGGCTGGGGTCGGTCGTACCAAATCCCGTTGACATCCATCAACGGCTCGGGCTCGTAGGAGGGTGGCGGGAGTACTGCCAAAGGCTGATCCGGACGGTAGACCACCATCTGAGTGTCTAGGGATCGTGATGACTGATAGTAAGGCTGCGGGTGCTGGTACGGCTCTGCCTGTACAAGGTGGACCTGTCTAGGCTGGCTGAAGCTGGAGCGTTGGGACGAGCTGCCACTGCCACTCGGATCACCTCGCGACTGAAGATGGGGCTGAGAAGCCATCAGTGCCTCCTGGAGACACATGATCTGTGTCTTCAAGTCACTCAGCGTTTGTGCCATCTGATCCATCTGTGATATGTGATGAATCCACATTTCATCATCTTTATTCTATCATTTTGGCACCAAAAACCCTAGCAAATGCCTGTAAATAGCATTAAAATCATCATCTTAGCATTCATGCATGTGCATTATATTAGTGTATAAAATACTGTAATTAAAGCCAAAATTATAGAATAGATAAAGAAAAGAAAAAGAATAAAATATTGTAAATATTTTATGACCCGAAACCCCCGAGACCTAGGCATCTTGATGAATAGGTCGACCAGGAATAAAGTAGGGGGAGATAAGGTCAAAATACAGATAAAATACCTATAGTTTTTATTCATTCTTTATTCATTTTGGGACCTATTTTTGGTTCCACTTTTTATACATCAAATAAAGAAACTTTGTACATGAAAGTTGTAGATAAATTTATAAAGAAAAATACAAAATTGATTTCACAGAAAAATAATGTACAGATAAGAAGTTATGGTCTGAATAAAAATCCAGAATCCCAACTTCCCAGACCCGTATCTCACAAATGAAAACTCCAAATGCATCAAACTCACCTTTAATTGTATATAGAAGAAAATAAGCTAATTATTGGTGGTGGTTTCGCATTTGGCGGAGCTACGGTTTGAAATTTGAGTTTTGGACCCCTATTGTATACTTGTACATATTAAAATATTCAATTTATTCTTTATTAATTATTTATTCATTTTTATATTTTTATAACGTTGTAAATATTACTTATAATAATTATGTATATTAAAATTAAAATAAAAGCCTAAATAAAATACAAAATAAAAATACTTGCAAACACAATACATAGATACAATACTTATATACATACCTATATAACATACTCTTGTATTTTATTAAATATACAAAATAAATCAGAAAAATAAACTAAAAATATATTTATGTATATAAAAGTATTCTATAATTTTATAAATACTAAATAAAAATAATAACAATTAAATACATATTATAAAAATAAAAGGATACCATATATAGATAATATACCTATATGGGGGTATAAAAGCAACTTGTAAAAATACACCTTATAAAAATAATTAAAATTCAGAATAAAATACTACATAAAATAACTAATATTTTTTATTTAATAACCATAATTTAATTCGACCATTTAATATTTTAAATTGAATTAATAAAAGAATTCTCCAGGGTTTTTCCTGGTTGGTCCACGTGGACCAACCAGGTGCAAACCCTAGTTGACCCCGATCAACTAGGTGACCTAGCCCCTGTAGACTCTGACCACCTCGTTTTCTCCCCGCATTTGCGGATTTTTCGAGGCATAAACTTTCATCCTTTCGCGATACCTTCTTCTGCAAATCTCTCCACCTACCATCCATCTTGCTCGCCATGTGATTGCATCGGGCTACGAATCACTGTGGCGCAAGATTTCTCTTGATCTTTGGACCCCTGCAACTCCGGGTCAAACCAAATAAGAGGAACCCCCATTTTTCGATTTGATTTTCGAACACCTTCGGTCCACCCCTCGCGCCTACTCCGAGCTCCAGAGCTTCCTGGAGGTGACAACTCCACCGCGAAGCCATCAGCCAAGGCAGCCGAGGTCGGAGGCGCTTCCACCACCTCCCGCAAGCTCGCCGGTCGAGGTATCTTTTTCCTCTGGCTCCGGCCATCGAGGACCATCTCCCTTGCATTTCTTTGCGTCATTTTATTCCTGGTAGTTTAAGGATCGAAAACCATCAAAAAAATAGAAGTTCCATCGATCATCTCGCCCAATCAAGCACTCGGGCCGGAGCGCACCTCCGACCGTGCACCCCTATCTCGATCCACGCTCCCCCACGTCCATCCGAGGGTCCAGGCAGTTTGCCCTGGACCCCTTGACTCGTTTTGCAGGTCAACGTGCCCTTGAGAGCATCTGGAGGCGAGTTTTGAAGCTCGTCGGAGCCAACGAAGCTTCCCAGCTCCGCCAGCCACCAGCGAGCACCACGGCCGCCGCCGTGGCTTTTTGACGATTCCAGACAATAGAGGAGGACCTGAGGAGGCAGCAGCCCGATTTTAAAGCTCAAAAGCCACCGGAGCTGGCCGGAGGAGCTTGAGGAACTTCGCCCCGCCGGAGCTCCGCCTTGTTCCTCCAGCCACCTTCGCCACCGTCCGATCAGGGCGCCCCCTCCAGATCTAACGTGGACCGCTCGATCATCAGCACCCAGCCACCGTCGATCTCAGCCGAGATCTAATCTCAGGCGTCCGCCAGCGAAGCGTCATCGGCCGTCCTCAACGCGCCACGTGTCTAAGTGGCTACTCATCGCCGTCGGATCACGCGTCGAGGGTATTTTGCACATCAACCCTCGCGCCTTTTGTATTTACTGTTTAGTATTAAAACTTTCATCTGTAGTTGAAAAACATTGGGTTATTTGCATGTAAGCCCCTGCATTTAATTTTATTTACATCTAGGTCCCCTGCCACGTCACCTCACGTGACTTGTTCACGTGAGGGGGTGGGCATTTTGCGAGGGTACCCTCGGTCTTTGTTGTATTTTGTCTTAGTACCAAAACTTTAACTTCACGTGTTATATTTTTGGAAATATTGCCAGTAAACCCCCAGGTTTTTGAGAAATTACAGTTTAGTCCTCGCCAGGCGCGTGCAAGTCACGCGCCCTGGTGGGAAAATTGCTAGGACACCCAGGCGGGTTTTGTAATTGAATTTTGGTGCTTTAAATTGATTATTCAGTTCAAATATTTGTGGAAAATTGCATTTGAGCCCCTGGATGTTTGAGAAATTACATATATACCCCTTCCAAGCTTGTTTAATATTTGGATGCTTGCTCTAATTATTTATATTATCATTTTAAGTCCAAAAATTCCACACAAATAGGGTTTAGCTCCTGTTAACTTGTACTTTGACGCTATAAATTTAGTTTTTGATTTTATTCTATTTTTATAATTATTGAAAATCAAAAACATGCTTTTTGTGCATTGTCTAGCTTAGAAAATACCAAAAAATAGTAAAATACCTCTAAAAATTCCAAAACAATTACCTAGTGTCTATTTTATCCTATTTTAGTGTCAGTCCAAAAACCACTAAAAATCTCAAGAGAAAATCCTTAAAAATTCGAAAAGACTCAAAAACTTCAAAAAAATATATAAAATCAAAGAAAAATCCAAAAATCACAAACTCAGTTCCTGTTTGTTCTTTATTTTGTTCTCTTTATTTGAAAAATAGTGTGAAAAATTTTGGTTGCTGTTTGATAATTTTAATTCTCATTTTACTCACAGCCAGCACATTTTCCACTGTTTTCCCATGTTTTGACATTTTAAAATACCAAAAACACCTTGAAAAATCCCCAAAAATCGCAAAAATAGTAAAAATCCTAAAAATACAAAAATACTTTATTTCTGAATTTTTGGATATTTTTGCACATTTTTATAAATATTTCATCTTGTCCTTTATTACATTGCTTTTAAATTCCAATATTAAAAAAAAGTATAAAATATAAAATATAAAAATCAGAAAATTAAAAATCAAAATACAAAATTAAAAATTAAATTAAAAAATTAAAAATTAAAAACCCACAAAAACATCTTTGCTTGCTTGCTTAGTGTAGACATCACACACATTCACTCACGCACATTTGTTTGAATTACCCTGTTTGCTCCCTGTGTTCGAACTCTCTGCATACTTGTCACTATACACCATTTGTGCAGAGTTAAAATTAAATTTTAACTCCACATTTTTTCTAATTTATTGATCTTTAGTGTGGTTAATTGTTGACTTTAATCGAGATTTGTGTGGTTGACACTTCGACTGAGTTCACGCTTTGTGTTGAACTTAAGACCACCTAATTTCGGTTAAATCAATATGCTCTGGCACTGCTTCTTCTCTATAATCTCCATCCGGTCCAGCTTCTCGTTGATAATTCCCATGTCGGCGGCTGTGGACTCGGCCTGTGCGGCTGTCGCTGACGAAGTGGAAGGACCGGCGTCGACCCGTGCTATCCTCTGGTACTGCACGGTCTGTGGTTGGGGGCGTCCCTGAGTATAGAGTCTGGTCTGGGACATCACTGTATAGTTTTCGTCCATCTCCTCGTAGATGGCCCAGACCTGATCATGATCCTTGGCGAAGTAGGACCCGACACAAGAAGCATTCACCAGGCCCAGCAGCTCTATTGTCAACCCGCAAAAGAAGCTCTGAACAAGGTTCGGCTTCGAGATGTCATGGTGCGGGCATCTGTCGGTAAGATCTCTAAAACTCTCTCATGCCTTGTGAAACTGCTCGTTGGGGAGCATGGAGAAGTTGTTGATCAGGGCCCTCGCTGCATTCGTCCGCTCGAGTGGATAGTACTTGTTCAAGTACTCGGTGCGGAGCTGCTCCCAGATGTACACAAACCTCCCTAAATACTTTAGCCAGTTGGCTGCTCTGTCTACCAGGGAGAAAGGAAAAGCGATCATCTTGATGGTGTCCTCGTCCACCTGACGATCGTGGACGGTGCTGCAGATCATCTCGAACTCCTGGAGATGAAGATGGGGCTCCTCAGTGGCGAGCCCATGGAACCGGGGTAGAAGCTGAAGAGTGTTCGGGGGGAACTTGAAGTCCCCCACGATAGCTGGTAATACGACCCAACGATGCGTCAAAGTCAATCCAGGGTTGTGCAACTCCTGCATCGGTCTCGGAGGCTCTGCTGCTGCGGCTATTGCTGTTGCGGCTGCTGCCGCATCACCGGGTATCCTCGGTCCGTCTCTGGGCATGTGCTCCTCGCGGTCCGCTCTCATCTGCTCCATCTCTCTCCTCATCTCTATCATGAATGCACCCTGATCCCTCAACTGCTGCTGCACTGTCTCCAGGGAGACGATCAGGGTGCTGTTAATCGCACCCTGGTCTAGGATAAATGTCTGCTCCCCTCGGAGGCCTCCAGTACGGTCATCATTGTTGCCGGCCATGGTCACTACAAAGGCAAAAGATCCAAACTCAGGTGCCGATAAATCATCAGTCTGCTGTCTCGCATCTGGCACTCGTGTCTCGGGAGTGGTAGAAGGGTGGTCAAGGGGGGAACAGGGCGGAGTCAAACTCGGGTTTGAAGAGCGGGTCTGGACTCTCACGAACCGACCTAGATGAATGGGCTTGAGTGCTGAAAATCGGTGCAGCCAGAGGCTGCCTAAGGGACCTCCTGCCCATCATCGTGATCTGGCGAGTCGGGCAGATGGGATCTGGAAACAACTATGATGAGCAAACAAACCCCAGATTCACCTACTCAACGCAAGCTGAAGACCGTAAGAGTTCGGTCAATTATCTTGTCAGTTTTTATTAGGTGATCAAGTTAAGATAGCAGAGCGGTTACGTGATCTGTTGGGAATCCAATCCGCCGAAAAGACTGTCCCGTATAAAAGGCCGGTAGTCTGATCGAGGCTCGGATATGGCTCTAGCCTAGTGTGCGGGTCACTCTCTCGCGCATGCAAACCAGACAATGAAGGGGTTGCTCTCCCCAAGATAAATTTTAAGTAGAGTGTCTTTTAGGATCAAGTTGGATTAGCAGTCCCAATTGTATGGTTTTGATCTTTAGGTATTTTTTTTCAATAACAGACAACGCCTAACGAATTTTTCGATTCTCCTGGTTATTTTAAGTCCAAAACAGGGGGAGAAGACGAAAAAGCCGATGCGCGAGAATCAATGATGCATGCAGAGTGAGAGATGCGTACCTGACTCCAGCAGTCTACATGCAGGGTGATCCGCGCATAAAACAAATGACAGAATATAAACTACCTATATGATGCACGTGGAAAACCGTCCCTAGCAGAGCAATTTCTACACGAAAGAACGCTAGTCGGGTACTCGAGCCTAGGTCCGGAGTCCTATCTTGGGAGCCACTCAGTGTCCGCCACAACGGATCTTGCACGCGCTGTATGTGACTCCTCAAGGCACGTGGATCAGAGCTCTAATAAGCCGGCTTTTTCTTGTGAATTAATTAATTAGGTCCAATTATTCGAACTATAGGTACAGACAAATATTAAGGTATTTGGATCCTAATTAATTACGTCACAATCAAGCAAAATCCTAAGCTAAGGTTGAAAACCGCGTAAATCAGACAAGTAGTAAATTGACGGTCGAAAAACTGTGTAAAACCGCGAAAAATCGATGAGGTCCCCCGAGCACATCGGTGCTCGGCGAAACATACCCCGCAAAGTCAGAAGTCTCCAAAAAGTCCGGAAACCTGTATTATTACAATAATAAATGGTCTGTAGAAAATAAACCTAAACTAAGCTAAACTAAACTCCGCGGCTATTTGGCGGCTCCTGCACTCCTGCTCGCTTCTCGCGCTCTCCTACGGCTTTGTAAAGAAGAAAGCCGCCTCTGACTCTTGCGGTTGCGTCGGCTTCCGAAGAAGCCGCCTCGGTCCTCGGGCCCTCGCAAGAAAACAAGCAGAGTGATCAGACCAGATTATTTGAAAAATTATGTAGATAAAATCAGATAAAAATATCTACAAAATATCTTCAAAAAGCCGCGAAAAAGAAAAAGCCGTGAAAACCCGAAAAATGACTACTAAGCCGTGCTCCCCAGCAACGGCGCCATTCTGATGAGCCGAAAAATCAATCAAACCATCCGGGTAAAAATAATCACTCTCGGGTCGTTGCGACCCGGATCTCAGAGATCAATCGGCTCGATCAAGAAAAACATAAAGATCAGACCGCCAATCAGAAGGATAAAAACAATCAAATCAAAAATAGTGGCCCTGACTATGAGATTAGCCTGGTGTAGCACCCAGGGTCGGACTCAGGGAGCACGAGTTGGCCTCGTGGCCTACAAAGTAGTCAAATCGAAAATAAGGGAAGAAAATGTATTTTTGGTGGATTTTTAATTATTTTTATATTTTTTTGGATTTTTAAAAATGAAGGAAAATAAGGAAAAGGTACATACAAGCAACTTCAACCAATTATTTAAACACTCAAAAAGGAGCCAAAAATTCAAACAAAAATATTTTTATGCTTTTTAGGTTTTTTAATGTTTTTTGGTGAATTTTTGAGATTTTTCTAATTTTTATAGAATTTTCAAAAAATCAAAGAAGACAAAAACACAAGCAAACTGTCCAGTCAGGCTTGAAAGATCAATTTAAAATAAATTGATCTATAAAAGCCTGAAGGTAATTTTTATGACAAATATAGACAACAAGAAAATCCAGAAAAAGAGTTTGTAGTTTTTGGTTTTTCTATAATTTTTTGGAATTTTTATAAGATTTTAATGGTTTTTCAATTTTTAGGGTTTTTATGTGTCCAAAAATAGCCAAAATGCACAGAAAATCAAACACACCAAAATTAACAAAACCTAATTTTTTTTAGAATTTTAGAAAGAGTTTTTACATTTTTTGATTTTCTAATCTGGACAAACACAAAAACAACTGTTTTTGAATTTTTAAAAAAACTAAAAAGCCTCAAAAATGTACCCAAAAATTAGGGAAATTTTTAAACAGTGGCAAGAGCCACGTGTCCAAATTTCACACGATTTGGGTTAAATTTGCTATTTATTTAATCAAACAAAGGCTCACAGTGCACAGGGACCTATCCGTAATAAAAAATATCTTCAGAGGCTGAAAACTAACAAAGCCAGAAAGTTGGGGGTCCCTCGTGCAAAAATTCCAAGAACTCATGCGCGCTGCACGTGTACTGGGCACGGAGGGACCTAAATGTAAGAAAACTTAATTCCAGGGGCTTATTAGCAACACGTGCTAAAAGCCCATGGAATAAGTTGCAAAATACCCAAAGAATTCAACACATGTTGAATAAAAGCATTCACAGAGGCATGGATGCAAATATCAGAAAATATATCATTCCATAATACGTAAAAACATCAGCCCATACAACGCAATTTCTCCAAAAAATCACGTGATGAAGCACGTGTCTCACACAGGCAGGGATGAAAATGCAAATACAAGAAAGGTTCAGGTCCTTAGTGCAATTTAACCAAAATAAAAATAACTATATCTAATATTTACAGGACTAAAGAAGAAATACAAAATCAGGAGGGGCCTAAGTATAAATTATCCCTTATTATCGGAAGGATGAGGGGGTGCCACGTGGAAGATTGGACGAATGCTGGGCGAGGGCACCACTTCGCTGGATCGGACGGTCCTGATCACCCCAAGCAGTTGACGGTGGCTGGGTCCCTTTAAATGGATGGCTGGGGATCGAATCTGGGACGTCGGGGAATGATCGGACGACGGAGGAGGGTCCTGGAAGAACACTTCACCGGCGAGCTTCGCCGGCTCCGTGCGTGCGGTGTGGACCTCCTCTGGAGCTGATGGCATGTGGAATCGCTTCGTTTCGGCGCTCCGCAATGACTGGGATCCTCCGATGAGAACGGAGACCACCGGAATGGTCCGGCGACATCGGAGACTCGAAGCTCCGGGCTCGAACTCGACGACCCTCAGATGGGTCGCATTTGGCGTGCAAAACAACCTAGGAAGCTTCATGGGTCGAGGGCAAACTGCCTCGACCCGGTTAGAGGTGGAATGGGTAGTTGTGTGCGTCGCCGGCGACACCTCCGGTGAGGCGACGGCGGAGGAGGGTGAACTCCCAGTTCCTGGGCGAACCGGGTTGGATGGAAGAGCGTAGCAGGTGGAGAGGAGTATGTCGAAGATGACGGTCGGATGGGATGATGGAATGGATGATCGGAGCGGGAGTAATCGATGAAGATGAAGGTGGGTCGATTTGGGGGTAATCGGAAATTAAAGAAAGATAGGAAGAATCGGGTCTACCTGATGACGGGAGCCGACTGGGGAGGAGCTCAGGGAGCTCTGGGTCATCGCCTCGAAGGATTGTCAGAACCCGAGGCTCGGGCGCAGCTCACGGCGGCGCACGGCGACAAGGGGTCGCCGGATCAGTGGTGCAGACGTCCTCTCCTCTCTTCGACACTACGCTCACTCAGCTGGCACTCTGGGGAGCACAATGGAGGTCTTGGGACAAAGCGACAGCGCCAAAGATGGCGTGAATTGTGCGGCGGAGGTCGAGCTTTATACAGTTGAGGATCCGAGAAGATCAGATCGGGCACAGCTCTGTGAAGCTCGGATCCCTAAAATCCACCCCGGGCGAGGGTCTCGGATGATCAAGGAACAACTGGAGCCCGGGGTTTAGGTATTTGGAGATCGGATCGAGCGGAGAAAAGTAGGAGAAATCGGGTCGGGTGCACAGAATCCGAGTCTTGTTGTCCTGGGGGGAGTGTTGACAGGGCGTCAACATCCCCCGCGGACCAATCAGAGCTCGCCAAGTATTAAAGATTTAAAAATTCAATATAAAATAGTAAATGTAATTATTTTGAAAAACTTTAAACATGAAAAGTGTTTATTTATTTTTAAATTATTTTCTAGTGATTTTTTTTGAAATATAAATTAGGTATTTACAAAATATTATTATTATATATAGGTCTATACATATGTATTTTTTATTTTTGATTTTTAATTATTTATTTTTATATATTTATTCATATTTGTATTTTATTTATTTATAGAATAAAATTTTGAATAAAGGGGTATTTTTATTTTATTTTTATTATTTATTTACAAGGGTTAAATAAATATGTTTTATATACATATATACGTGGTATATATACAAGGTTGGAAATTGATTTAATTTTATTTATTTTTATTTTATTTTTTTATGATTTTTATTTTATTTATTTACACTGTGGAATATGAAATATGTACATATTTTTATTAGGTCTTAATTATTTATTTACAAGGTGATAATAAATAGGTGAGTGGTTCTATGTGCATGGTTTATATACAATGATGAAGTGAATTGTATTTTATTTTTTGTTTTTCCATTTTTATTTTGATTTTATATTTACAAATATATACAAATAAATACACACCTATTTTTACTTTTATTAAGAGGAAAATAATTTTATTTAAATTACATGTATATGTACACAAACTTAAGCTTCCTTATCTCTCCCTACTTGATTCTTTTGCGGTCAGGCCCATGCTAAACCCTCCCTTGGGATTAGGTCGCTCAATATTTATTTTAAATATCTCCCTCTTTTTCTTTTATTTCTTTATTTCTTTATTTATGCACAAAAACATGCTAAATATGCATATTTACAAGATACATGCAATTTGATAATTATTGTTATTTACATGAATATACAATGTGTTTTGCATAGGTTTTGTAGCTAAAATAAAAGAATAAAGAGTGATGAATGGGTATTCATCAAGGATGCGATACGGGAAAGCTCTGACTGCTTAAATGGAATCGTGTTGTGTCACATCACACTCACTCCCTCACAATATACAATGGGGCAGCTTGGTCCTTGAAATGTGACGTAATAATTAGTTGTTTGAGCACTTCTGCATTTTAAAATTTTTTTACTATATTATATATAATATGAGATTATATATTTGGGGCTCAACTAGGTGTATCCCCCTCTCACGCATTCCTGCCTCATTCTTTGGTGGAAGAAAAGCCCTATTTGTTGAGCTTGGAACCTAAATTGATAAATAATCATCCATTTCCCTCGCAACGCAGCGACATGCCTATTTTTATAAAAGTATTCGATGTGAGACTATGTTTAAAGTGCATTTTGTGATGATATCCATGTGATACACACTACAAAAAAGTGCTTTTGGTGTGCACAGTCTACCGTGCACTAGGCGAGCAATTGTGCTCGCTCAACGCCTGGCGAGCACCTAGGCTGCACAAGTGCTCGCCAGCATGATCGCCTATTTGAATGTGGATGCGCGGTTAAGTTTTATTAAACGGGCGAGCACATTAATAGCACATGTGCTCGCCCGTTTGTGCTCGCCAAGTTGAAATAAACGGCACGGAGAAAAGTGCGCGTTATTTTTAAGGGCGAGCACTTCATGAGCACGGGGCGAGCACTTAAGTGTGCTCGCTCGCGCCCGTAAACAGACTCCAGCGCATCCCCATCTCCTCATTCTTGCGCGACTCCCTTCCATTCTCATCCCCTCCGGCGACTACAACTCCACCGGGCGCGCGTCGAGGCTTTTCCTTTTGACCATTCAATCACACATACACCACTCTTTAGGTATATATTATATCTTTTGTCTTAGTTTTGCATATATCATTCATTTCATAGTTGTTGTAGTAAATTTAGGGTTTTGATATTTTTATTTTTTGTTCTTAAATTCATTCTCGTTAGTTGTTAATCTTGTTGCTTATGCTTCTTATAGTTGTTTAATATGTAGTTTTACTTAGATTTGAGTAAATTTTTCTCCAATATAGATGAAATATTTTACGCATGTTAAGTGCTTGATTAAATGACACAACAAGTAAAGTACTTAAATAGTGATGTAGGTAAATGTTGATATAGATGGAATGAGAGATATATTAGTTTAACACTAGGTTCATATATTAGGTTCATTGAAAAGTGTCATGAGAATAGTTTAATAACATTAGGAATGTTATATATAGAAGTGCCATAACACTAGTTTCATAACAATAGATTCACTGAAAGAGGTGATGTGAGATACAAATCCTTTAGGAATAGCAATTTTTTAGTGAATGTAAAGTAGACGTTTATTTAAGTAAAATCATTGATGCGTGATAATTATCACTACAAACAAAAATTTTGATTTTGTGATAATTTTATTATCACATTAAATTTTAGTTATTGTGACTAAGGTATATCACATTAACTTATAGTTAGATTTATGATAAGTCTAAAATACTATCCATTAATTATTAGAAAATCGCACAAAATCCTTCAACACACAGTGCGTCCTTCCACACCGGGTGGTCTGTGGCCCTGCACAATGGGAGGCGTGTGCAACCATTGGAGGATTTGATCACCTCTAACCATGTTATATTTTTTATTTTTTCACAGCAGTATTGGACTCACTTTGGGATGTTTATCCCAGACCAATGGTCGTAGATTTTGATGTTTGCATGTTCGAATTTTTTGCAAGTGCCCATTAACTCTTAGTGACCCAAGCACTGTATTAGGCACTAAATAAGGATCACACTTATCACTATCCCCATTGTTAACCAGCCAAATATACATAATTGCCCGGTTAATATAAATGAATAAATATTTTAAGATTATTTTATAGTCTCATTTGTAGCACGTACAAATGTATGACGTAAACTGATCTTAAGTATTACATTTATATTAGCTTTCCTTAGTTCGGAGATCCCGGACTAACGGGGTCCGTAAGGATTCAAACTTACTAAAAGGTGATCGTTGTCACAAGCTCTTTATTTCTTACGGAAATTCGGTTCATAACCCCTTCCTCTTCGGTATACCAAATCAATCATAGTTTACTATCGAAATAATCATTAATATGATTATTTTGAAAGTTAATTGCGATTTATTTATGAGATATATGGGAGAGGTGCAGGGTTATTGCTGCCGAATTTTTGTTAGAAATAAAGATGCTTGTGACAACGATCATCTTTTAGTAAGTTTGAATCCTTATGGACGGGCTCTAGTGATAACATAATTAATACACTTCTCTTCTCATCTTTTATCTCAATAATGGGATACGTTTAGATATCTCAATTTCCTAAATTTGACATTATAAATTAATTTAATTCAGTTTCATCAATATGACAAATAAAGAATGGATGTACAAATCGTATAGTAGATGGACGTATAGCAGATACCTTTAAAGAGGTGTTCAAGAATTTATACAATTTGCTTACGCACAAGGTTCCCATATCGTGGATTCAGAATGGAACTATCTTGTGTCCGTGTAAGAAATGTCGGCTAATGAGAAGGACATCAAAAGATGAAACTCAGTTACATCTTTATAGAATGAGTTTCATGGAAGGATATCAGATTTGGTGGAGGCATGGTGAGGATTTCGAGGACAATATGAATGATGCGGAAGAAGCTGACACTAGTAATCCTTTTGCAGATATGGTTATGGATGTTGCGGGTCCAGAATATAATCCTACTCTTTAGATGATGAGGAACCATATGGAGAGTCTGCAGAATTTTACGAGCTGTTGAAAAAAGTGGAAGAGCCATTGTGGTTGGGTTGCAAGACATATTCAAAACTTTCTGTGGTTTCGGATCTTTTATCGATGAAGATGGAGTATAATATGGCCGGTCGTAATTTTGATGCAATGCTGAGGATTATCAAGAAAATGTTACCAGAAGATGCAGAATTACATGATAATTATTACAAAACAAAAAAGATAATGCGGAAGATGGGTTTAGCGGAAGTTAAAATAGATTCATGCATAAATCACCATATTTTATATTACGGTGAACACCAACATTTACAACGGTGTCCTGAATGTAATGAGCCAAGATATTAGACAGCTAGTAAGAGTGGAACAAAAATATCGAGAAAAATTCTACATTATTTCCAGTTGACTCCGAGATTGAAACGATTATATTATTGCAAAGAAATGGCGAAGTACATGACATGGCACGCGGAATATAAAGTCGATGAGTATATGGAGCATCCATTCGAGTCTGATTGTTGGGAAGAATTGATGTCAGCTTTTCCTACATTTAACGATGAAAAGAGGAATTGCGTTATAGGTTTATATACAGACGGGTTTAATCCTCATGGAAGAAGTAAAGATTACTCTTGCTGGCCAGTAATGACAACGCTATATAATCTACCCCTATGGTTATGTAATAAGCGACAGTTTATGTTTCTTTCGCTGTTGGTACCAGGACCTACACATCCGGGAAAATACATTGACGTTTATTTACGTCCTCTTATCGATGAGTTGAAAATGTTATGGGTCGATGGAGTTGATACATATGATGCTAATAAGAGTCAAACATTTAACATGAAAGTAGCTCTGCTTTGGACGATAAATGACTTCCCAGCATATGGAATGTTATCTGGATGGAGTACGCATGGACGTAAAAGTTGTCCATATTGTATGGAGAGTACCAAATCATTCCAGCTTCAACACGGTCAGAAACCATGTTTTTTTATTGTCACAGACAGTTTCTTCCAAATAATCATCCATATCGAAGACAGAAGCAGTCTTTTAAAAGGAACACAATTGATCTTTCAGATCCTCCACCAATTAAGACAGGCAATATAATATTATCATACTTGGAATAATTAGAGAAATCAGTCTCAGAGAATGGAGATAAAATAAAAAATCTTCCTGGTTTTGGTGACAGTCATAATTGGATTAAGAAGAGTATATTTTGGGAGTTACCATATTGAAGTAAGTTACTGATACGACACAACTTAGATGTTATGCATATAGAGAAAAATGTATTTGATAACATCTTCTATAATGTTATGAATGTAACCGGTCGATCAAAAGATACAGTAAAGTCTCGTCGTGATTTACAAATCATATGCAATCGGCCAGAGTTGCATATAAAGGAACATGATAGTGGAATGGTTGAAGTTCCCAAAGCAAAGTATACCTTAGATAGAAATCAAGTTAAGCTTGTCTGTGAATGGACAAGCAAATTGAAGTTTCCAGACGGATATGCATCAAAATTTTCCAATTTGGTCGATTTGAAGAAGTTTACATTTAAGGGAATGAAAAGTCATGACTGCCATGTTTTTATGGAAAGATTGCTACCGTTAGTGTTCAGAGGATTGTTACCAAAAAACTTGTGGATGTTCTTTCAGATGTTAGCAGATTTTTCCAGGTGCTATGCTCTTCACGTATACACCGCATGGAGATGGATTATCTTCATAAAAATATTCCTATGATTATGTGTAACCTGGAGAAGATATTTCCGCCTTCATTTTTTGATTCGATGGAGCATCTGATGATTCATATTCCATGGGAAGCAAAAGTAGGAGGCCGGTAAAATATCGTTGGATGTATCCATTTGAAAGGTAATTAAATATATTATAATTTTCTTGCATTATTTACTATTTCAACTAAATGTTTAACCTATTTTCTTATAGGTTTATGTTCTTTCTTAAAAGAAAGGTCCGAAACAAAAGTAAAGTTGAAGGATCTATAAGTTCACAATATATATATATATATATATGTATGAGGAAGTCGCAACATTCTACGCAAGATATCTTCCAGAAGATGTGGAGACTATCCACAATAGATGCAGGAGGAATGAGACAATTTATTCCGATGAAGAACCTTGTATCAGTATCTTTCATCCATCCACTCATCTGATAGGAAAAGCAACTGAACGTTTCTTATCGAAACAAGAGAAGGATGCTGCAGAGTTATACGTATTAGACAATTGCGAGGAAATAACACCATATGTTCAGTAAGTATTTGTATTAGTTTATGTGGAGGAACATCGCCACTCTTATTCTGCATACTCTCAGTCGTCGTACACGCAACCACAACCGTCCCAATCATCAGTTCCAATGGAGTCGTAGATGGCGATGATGGTGGAGCAAGTGACGAAGCTCTGAGAAGAGTTCACGGTGTATATGTAAGTATTCTACTTATAGAATGAGTAATAATTTTATATTTCTATATCTACAAAATGCAAGTAATAGATATATATCTTCCATATATAGTATAGGTCGCAAGGGCGTGCATCTCAACCTGAAGAGATTGAATCTGATGATGAAGAGGAGGAGGAGAACGACCCTGAAGAAGAGACACACATGTATGCGAGGTTCAAAGAAAAGGAGAAGAAAAAAAGAAATCAAAGCAGGGTTTAGTGTCTAAATTTTTTAGATCAAAGAAGAAGTAAATTATTGTTGATTTTGACTTCTATTGTTGTTAAACTTTTAGCACGTTTTTTTAATTTATATGAACTTTGATAATTTTATTTGTTGTAGTTTACTTGTTGTTGTTGCTACGGACAAATATTTGTAATATTTAGATGTTAAATTTGAATGTTTGTTTCTAAGTTCATGTATATTGCGTGAATTTTACTTGTCAATGCTAGTTATCTTAGTTAACGGACTGCTATAATATATATATATATACACGCTTAGGGAGCTCTTATAAGTACCTGCGGTGGTTTATTGGCAGGCTATACAGATTCGACAGGGCGTCAAAACCCCGTCGAACCTGTATAATTTTTTCCTGAAAATCGGTTTGGGCGAGCACATGTGCTCGCCAGGTCTTCGGCATATGCTCTCTGATTGATCGACCTATTTAATAGAGGCGATCACATCGACGAGCACATCTGTGCCCGCCCGATAGGCGGGCGAGCACGGAGCGTCCGACTGTGCTCGCCAACCAGCCGGAGCGACGCTCATAGAAGCGAGCACGCCCTGAACGAGCACATGTGCTCGCCAACTAGCCAGACGTGCACATGGCGGGCACTAAGCGTGCATATAACGAGCATTTATGTGCACGCCAATCCCGCCTTTTTTGTAGTGACATGATTTATATAAAATAATGTGCATCTTTTTTTTCATTTTATCACCAAGAAAATAGACATCAAGGTGCACAGCATGTTTTTGCATCGGGATTTTTTTTTAAATAATTATCAAGAAATTCATAATTAATTAAATAAGCATCAAAGAAAAAAAATTAAAAAAATAGGCATCGATCGGCACCTGAGGTGCCGATTTGGGGCGCCCCCTCCAAATCGGCACCTCAGGTGCCGATTTGGGAGATCGCCGTTGGCGTCCTCTCCAAATCGGCACCTCAGGTGCCGATTTGGGAGGCGCGCCAACGGGCATCTCCCAAATCGGCACCTGAGGTGCCGATTTGGGAGAGGGCCGTTGGAAATTTGCCAACGGTCCCCTCCTCCCCATTTCCTATATAAAACGCCCCCCCCTCATTCCATCCTCCTCACAATTTCCCCCTCTCATTTCCTTCTTCATCATCTCCCCATTCATTCTCTCTGGTTCCCTGATTCTGTATTCTGAAGTGCGATTGCTGCTCTCGATCGATTAATCTTATTCAAGTAAGAATAAGATTTTTTTTTGTAGATTTTGTTCTGCGTTTTTTGCAGGGTTCTATCAGTGAGGACGGTATATCAGTGAGGACGCTATATTATTATATTTTGGATAACATTTCTTGTAGAAGACACGCATCTTCCAGGTAATTTTATTCATGAATTTTTATTAAATTTAACAAGTAATTAGTTGTGCAAAATTCATGATTAGTTAAAACATATTTCAAAATAATTATTGTTTATTTTTAATGGTAAATCATTTGTCTATGAAGTAATCTAATGATGTTGGACAATAGTAATTATAAATGTAATATGATTTTTTTAATGTCACTCACATTAGACATTTAATGAAGAAATTTTTGTAATAGTTATTTAAATCGAAATTAAGTAAGTAGGGGACAGTAGACATTTTATTAGGAGATATTTATTTAGATTTAAAAGTGCACAAATTCATGTTAAAATTACTGTCATTTAGATTTGGAATCGAGCGCCGAGAGGGTCTCTATACAGCGCTGGCAGGACTCACTGTGGTGAGCACCGATGAGCCCCCAAGACCGGACTTTTGGATTCCATTTCTGAGTGATTAGTATATCAATTGAATTATTGATTATCAAAGATAACAGCCGAGTGAAATGTTATTTTATTCGTAAAGTAATTGTTACATCCGATTATTAAGTAATTATTTTGTGTAATTAAACTAATTAAATCATTATTTTATTCGTATAGATGGCCCCCAACACCGCTCATGTATTAATATATTGGGGAGGATCGATTGATGTCTCTGATGACCACGTAGAATATATTGGGGGTAAGAAACGGATGGTTACATTACCATGCCAATTAACTTACATTGGCTTACTGTCTCGAGTTTCCGAAGTCACCGATCTCCCCCTCGACAAGTATATACTTACATTAACTTGTAAGTGGTTGTATGAGGGATCAACTTTCTTTGCAGTACCGATTGACGATGATGAATCAACATTAGCAATGTTGAGTTCAATCGTCGATGTGAGATTTATCCATCTTTTCGTACAAGCTACTCCCTTTAATATGGAAAATATGCCGTCATCTTCGAGGTAAAATTATTCACATTCAAATTATATAACATTTTCACCATTTATATTTAAACTGACAAAAATTTAAATAAATCAGGCCAACAAATGAGACCATGTTTGAGGATATCGAAGGGCCATCACAAGTAAATGTAGAAGATGACTTAGTGACAGAAATATCTGAAGAAAATGAGGAGTCCGAAAATGATGAGTCAGAAAATGAGACTCAAACAGTAGATGAAAATGAGGAGTCTGAAAATGACGAGCCAGAAAATGATACTCAAACATTAGAAGAAAATGTTGGTGGTAATACCTGTCATGATTTTGGTTATGGTTCGTTAGTTCTAGCCCTAGGTGATGAGGATAGGGGGAACTCATATTCTGCTGATAACGATGATGCTGAAGAAGAACCGATGGAGGAGTTGTCGAACGTTTTTGATCATGAAATCGCAGAAGCAGAAGATGTAGTATTTGTAGAGAGTCAATCAGATGCGACAATTTGGGATGCGTCAACACCTTCCGGTTTCTGTGGAGAGGATAAATGCTATATCTAGACGTAACAAAACCCGAAGTGGAGACATCCTAAACTGGGCTACTATACATCGACAGTACGTGGATCGTTGGGCTGATAGGGAAGCCACAGTTGTTCATGAGCACCCGGATTCTGATACCGATCTTTATATGCAATGGTATTGGAATATCACAAGAAGATGGATCCAAACACAGATTCCTCCTCCTGTAGTAGCTTACCGACCACACGGACCAATGGAAAGACGTCTGGTATGTTTAAACACTCTACATATTCTATTGAGATTCAATTAAATCATTCTTAATATATTTGTAAATGGACTAGGTGGATACGATTGTACAAGGAAGAAATAGTATGGAACAACTTAGACGATCAACAGACTTACCTACCGACATGAGGACGACAGTCGAAAATACAATTAGCATGTTCGATGAAACACTGAACATGTTCTCCTTGATGTATCCCTTCCATCAATATGGGCATCAACAATTCATGCCATCACAGGAGCATCATAGTTCAGGAGTATCAGGTTTTGTAATTTTTTTCTTACAAATGTAAACTAATTTGTTATCTTAAAATCGTGAATTTATAAATTTCTATGTTCAAAATTTTACAGGAAGGGAGTACACGGAATATGGTGGGGAGGGGACGCAACCACCACCGATGTTTGCTAGTTCAGGTTTTAGTTATTTGTTTATGTATAGTCAACTCTTATCCATATATCGATTTTTAGACATATAATAACATCTCCTCATAAAATATAGGAGGACTAGGTGAGCAGGCATTTTCCCAGGGTCAGACAATGGAGGAGTCAATATTTGGCACCTCAGGAATGACGTCTGCAGGATATAGCGGGCAAGGGTACTCATCAGGTCTTCAAGGAATCGCATCTCAATATGACCAAACTGGATTTGGAGCTTCAGGTAATAGAATGACTAAATTAAATAACAAATTTTTATCTTATGTATTATTTTCTAAAAGTTGAATATCTAATTCTTGCAGGATATGGAGGAGAAGCTTTTAGTCAATCTCAATTTGCAGGATCATCATTTGCTGGTCCTTCGAGTCAGGGATACATCGGACAGGAAGTTCCACCAATTCAACCAGGATTCGTATCTACAGGTAATAGTGTACTTAATTTATTACATTGCATTCTCCTCTTACTTATTAGGTAAGTTATTTGACATATAATGTAATTAACATCTTTCAGGTATGAGCTATATCGAGTATGGATTTAGAGGGTCTCAAATTGGTGAAGCCGGATTTAGAGGTTCAGGTATAAATATATTATACAATATACAAACTCAATTCAATAAGTTATGTTTAAATTTTGTGATACTTATAACAATGAAAATGTCACAATCTTGTAGGACCATCGCTTGTTGGACCTTCGACTCAATTTGACTCTGGACCCTCTCAGCTCATACCGTCTACTCAATACAGTTCAGAAGATTTGCAGTCGCAGATATTTGATAGTGTTCGGCAAATGGAGGTAACAGATTTTGATAGACAGTTGTTTGGTATATCCACGATACCACAACAACGTCCGGAGCCGCCTCGAATACCTTCTCCCGGAGTAAGGATCACGGAGCCTCCTCCATCAGAGCCGCCTCGCCATTCAACAAGTGTACGAACGTCAAGGAATCAGGAATCACAAACAATCGAACCGCCACGGAAGTCGTCAGCTAGACCGCATCCTCCAGGGCACGTTCCAACACATTCAGAACAAATGTCCAAGCAGAAGAAGAAGAAGACAACACATGAAGAGACTCACAAAAAATTAGGAGATGGAGGGAAAGGAAACGACAAGGGAGGTGGTGCAGGAGGTGGAGGAGGAGGTCTGAAGGGATTTATGAAGATATGGAAACTTTAAGTTATTGTAATTTTTTTTCTTATTATTTGTAAACTCATATTTCTTCTCTTATGAATTTAATAAAATACTTGTAATTTTTTAAAATAAATTCATGTCAAGTTGTACCTTTTTGAGTTCACATATATCAATGATAAATGATGTTGTTCACACTCTCAATTTCTTCATATTTAATACAATATTGTTGACATGTCAATTATAAATATTCTAAGTATGTATCAATAATGGACAATATAATAAAAAAATAGAGATATACTTAACATTTTACAATAACGTTATCGGGAAGAAGATGAGACCACGAAGCTCTACTGATAGATCCAAAATAGTGTGATAAAGGAAAATATTGATATTTTATTTTTTAGAATTTATTTAAGTAATTCCTCAAATTTAGTCAAATGAACATAAATATAATTGTAGAATAATATTTTGTAAAATTATTTACATAATTCCTCAAAATATTTTTAAATTATTCATATCTAATGAAGATAATAATAATTTGTAATCTCTGGCAGTACTGAACTTCAAATACATTGTTGAAGGGATTTGATTTGTAAATTGCCCATCCCAAATCGGCACCTGAGGTGCCGATTTGGCGCCTCTGCCCAAATCGGCACCTGAGGTGCCGATTTGGAGGGGGCGCCCCAAATCGGCACCTCAGGTGCCGATCGATGCCTATTTTTTTAATTTTTTTTCTTTGATGCTTATTTAATTAATTATGAATTTCTTGATAATTATTTAAAAAAAATCCCTTTTTGCATCTGGAGAAAGGTGCTGCTGGAATCAAAGCCTTTCCCATTGGCATGTCGTGGAAAGTAAGAGAGAAGAAGATTTAATAATTTAAAGTCTGATAATGCACATCCTGGCATGGATTTGTCATGTATTAAAATATCAATATGTATGCACACATAAAAGGAATAGCATAAAAGCTATCAAAAATCGCGACATGTATGAAGAGGAATCTAGCAAAAAAATGTGTCATTTTGATGTTTGTTTTTTCAATCTTGTAGCACTTTGTTAATGATGATATATTTCTTCGCATCTAACTCAAGAGAATTGTATGACTTTGAATTATTGGCTTAAGGTTAAATATCACCGAGAAGAGAAGTGTTGTACTTTTACATGATTATTCGGTCTTTGTGTTCTTTGTTGCTGTGGAGATTATCTCAGCAAACCCAGTGTGATAAATAGTAATCCTTCGATCGATTATGAATGGTCAAGATCGCCACGGTGATCTATATACTAGTAGAGCGAAAAAGAGAGAAAAACTTTGGCTCAAATGCGATGAATATATAAAGACATTTGTTTATCCAAACTAAAGCGTGAGGGAAAATATGCCATTCATAATCTTTGCGATCTCTTTCATCGGATTTTGTTGTCCCAAATACGCACATTCCATGTATTTGCAATAACAAAGTAGAACTATTGGATATCCCTTGAGGATATTCCTCGTGCTTTCTCGTGTGGACGAACTTATGCCTCACCCTTTGTCTAAAGCACTCTGACCCAATAAAGCACTCTCACCCAACTTTGGGTTCAATCAGTTGTAAAAGGGATCATGACAACCATGACGGAATATGAGCACTGTTCACATTGACATAGACCTTCGATGATCGATTCGGGTGGATTCTGGTCACCTTCAGTTTAGAATGACAAAATGGATACCCATGATCGATCAACATGTATCAGATGAAGTTGTTTGACTGATCAATTCGGACCATGTGGTTCGAGAATGTGCATACCCATTGCTCACACCATATCCTCTTCTTTGTTGCGAAAAGTAAAATGTAGGAGTACAATAGGTGCCTGCATTCAAAGCTTGCTTAAACAACTCCAAGGTTATAATTATATGGAAGTTGTGTGAAATTGCCAATATACTCCTGATACATTGAAAAAACGCATAGCGATTCATGCATATACATCACCAACCTATCTTCACAGGAAAAAAAGCTTAGCAATGGGATTGCTGAGTATGATGGGTTCTGCATTGGATGCTTCTTCTCTACTTGATGACGACTGCCCATTTTCACACCTTCTTCAGGTCCAATGCTAATATGTCGTCTCCCTCCGTTGTTCCAATGTATGAATATTTTTGTCCCAATATAATCAGTTGGAATCGTTTGAAAGCGCATTTGCCAGAGAAGATTTGGCAATGGGGGTGTTCACGGGGTGGGTACCTGCCCCGTTTGATTATGACCCGACCCGACCCATCATAGTTGGGTCAACGGGTCGACCCAACCTGTTCCAACGGGTACCCGATTCTAATGGGTACCCGGATGATTTGAATGGGTAACGGGTACCCGCGAGTACCCGTGGATCACAACAACAAATAATGTAACTTACAGAAGCCTCTAGCTGAACAATGTAAGAATAAGGCTCTAGTGGAACACCTTTGGATTCCAAAACCAATTTCATGTTATGCAACATGCCTATAATCGAGTAGAATCAAAGCTGGCAAATTGTAATCAGATAGGGAATGCCCAGTAAATTTGACCAAAGCAGTTGAAGACAAATACATATCAGAACGTGTGTATGCCCCAACCAAACCTTTAGAAGAAGTTTCCATAGATCATGCAACCCAAAGTGATAAACATATATAGTTTAGTTCATAACAATGATCGAAACCAATTGCAGCACTACAAATACATTTCCTGGGAGTCTGTTAATGCAAGTGAATAGAACTCCTAGTACATACCACAGTGAATATCAACTCTGAACACTCTTGAACACGCAATTGCATTTACACGCATTTGTACAAACACATTCTCTTGCATACAAACAAAGTCGTTGAGACACATTTGCACACAAAATCAGGCATGCACTGTCACTCATGAGCGTATACACAGACACACAATATTAGATTATTTTGCACAAGAAAATAGTCTTAACTCACAAAGTTTTTTCTAGGTACAAGGCATACTATACTCGAATTTTGTGCTTGTAGATTATTTCAGATGGCCTGAATGAATCTGATCTTTGTGATAAGCAATGTTGATATCCTCCAAAAATAACCTTTATGCTAAGCTTCTGCTTGAGAAGATGTGGTCTTCCCTTCGGTGTGTAAAAAGAAGGAACATCTGAACATAATACATGTATTACAAATAATTAAACTCTGTATCATCAGATTGAGGATAGACTATGTGATAAGTTCTCGTGAGAGAGGATCCCAACCTATGAGGGGAAAAGCGGCTCTAGGGCTCTCTCGCTCTGCTCTGAAGGTCGATACTTTGTCTGCGTCGAGGCATCAAGGGTTGTGGTCATCCTGAGCATGGCGGTACCTAGGAATCTCTCATCGACCCTAGATCTGCTACCGCCCGATCTCCATGCATTTTCGTCGTTTTGTTGGTGGTAGAGGGGAGACGTGTGAAAGAAGTGATGGTGACGGGCTGACGGCATGGTGAAGAGGAGGCGGAGTTCGAGGCAGAGGGGAATCGACAAGGAGGAGGTGTTGGCGGCGGCGAAGTCAGGGAACCCTAGCAGGCATGTGTGAAGGTGGGAGGCAAGAGCCGTGAATGACCCTGATGGATTTCTTCCAGCTGGGTACCCGGATTACATTGGGTTTTTTCCACCGGGTTGGTGGGTTATTTCTGATGGGTACCCGCCCCGAAAATTTTTCATGGGTACCCATGGACTTAGGGTCAAAACAATTGGGTTGGGCCGGGTACCCATTTGACCCTGGATTTTTGCACACCCCTACTTGGCATAGCTTAGCATTGTTGCCAAAGCTTTTAGCAAGCTTGGGGAGAAGAGAATGAGAGCATCTCATCATAGAATTCCATCACGTAAAGCATCGACGACTTGATGCATATGATGAACTAGGGTCTTAAGTTTATAATCAACCTTTATCATGTTATGATCTCAGTATTTTCATCAGAGTATAAAGACGTCTTTCCATCCCATCATATATAACTCACCCCATCGTGCACATAGGATGGGAAGTAACGTTCTGCGCATAGAAACAGCTCAATTCTTTTACTCACATATCACATTGTCTAAAGTCTTAAAGATTGAATACCACATTGCCGCCTTTTAAAGTTCAGGTACGGCATTAAAATTTGATTACAATTTGATGTATGGTTAGAGGAATTTCATGTAGCCTACTCTCTTCTTTCCATAAACATTGAAAAAGTAACAATTTTCCTGACCTAAGTCTGAAAAGTCAAATGAAGGACAATTCTCGTTTCTCTTGACAAAAATCTGCAAGTGGAAACTAAACAGTTAGCAGCAAAAGTGCAATGATGGCTAGTTATGATTACAAATCTGACGATGGGCTCACAATAACAAGTTTCAAGATGGGGGCAATCCAATGTAATTTTACAGTAGAAGGGTTTTATGCAATCTGTAGTCACTGGCAATGTATAGACACACACACACATACACCAACCTACATAATTGTATAAAATGGATGGCAAGAGAACCGCATGCAACAGTGCCAATGTGCATATAGACAGAGTGTTATCAATATAACTATTGACAGAAGTCACAGGCGTGGAAACTACCATTTACAGGCTCCAACTATGACAGGGATTGGAGGGCATTAGGGGGATAAAGCATTTCTCAAATGCTAATGAAAGAACATTGAGACCTGATTTTGATACACCAAGTAAGCATTGCATCAGATGAACCCGCAAGAACCCCCAAGCTGCATCGTGCCCATTTTTCACGTATCGTCTTTCATGTCTGCAGAAGACGAAATAAATCACTGTATTAATTCTGCAAAATATTCCCTGGGTGGTACTGTATCCAAAGGTTTGCATACTAATTAGGCTTGCAAGAAGATAACTTCCAATTGGCAAGGCCATTGGCGCGCAAGAAATCTCTCCTCAACCTCCTCCCAAAGCCAACATCGAGGAATCGGGGATTTCACTTGGAAATTGAGAGATGTGTTTTAATCCGCACTAGCCAATAAGAAAGAAAAATTGTCCACAACAACCTCTCGAGTCAACATAGTTACATAAACCAGATAATTTGGGTAGAAGCCTGTTGTTATCCATTAAGTTGTTTCAGGACTCAAGACTTGGGGCTTTGCACAAGAGGCCAAAGCCAACAACCTACGAGAAATGTCGAAATTAATAGCATCTCCTATTACCCTTAAATTAACCTTTTATAAATGTGGATGCTCCCTCTATACGTCGAAAAGTGAAGTCCTACCTTGTGTTTGGGCCAGGGGCGAACCCACGTTGAATTACAACCTGAGTTGCAATTATCAACTAAATGTTCCCCTCCCAATATCTTCTTCCTTGGTATAAAATCAGTGTATCTTCTGCTTTCTTCATTTAAATATAAATGTACTAAGCTTTCTCCCACTATAAGAAGGGTCTGCGTAAATATCCATCATGGATTCTTTCTTCATTTAAATATAATATCAATTTTTTTTCTCCTTTACCTTTCTCCCGTTACTAACAAGTGTCATTCACTATCCGTTCCAAATAACTCTTTTTTATTTCCCATCCATTAACATTTACCTCACAAATATTTAGAAATCCCTCTTTCTGTTTATTAGATGATTAAATTTTAGATCATACTGATCATGGTAGAAAAGGTAATTTCTTCTTCCTTTGCGGTCATTATTTTAAAAGTTAATTCCATTTAAAAATTAGAATATAAAGCGTTGTAAAGTGACCATCTTTAGGAAGGTCTGTAAACTTTCCATTTGATATCATGTGATATTTTAAATGTAACAATGTTGTCTTCCGCTAAAATTAAGATATTATGCAAGTGAAATACAAGAATCAATGAGAGGGTATGACCCCTCCATGATATATACCGGATCCGCCCATGTCGATAATCCTCCCAAATTAAATTCATACAATGTTGTTTGGGCTAGCAGTAGGCCACATTGTTACCTCAAATAGATCTGAATCCTACTACATTTGTAAGTACGAAGATGACTTGTTATCATATGGAAAGTTCTGGAACCTCTTTTTTTATTACTCTAACTTATTTATTATTTCCTATCTCTTATTGCATATTGTACATATTTTCTACCAAGGTTATAAGAATGTTCGATTTTTTTGGTATTTTATATTTTCCCTGATCTTACAATTTTATTGAATACATTAATAGTTTTGCAGGTATTTTGGCTACTTTTGTTTTTATTAATATTTTGACTTTTTCTTAGGAGTTCCAACAAAAAAAATTCTGTGAATGGAAAATTGATGCAAAACGGAAATATGTGCAATGGTGAAAATAAAATTTTATAGGTGGAAATTTGTTGGTGGAAGAAATCAGAGGGGAAGGGAGAGAATGCTTGTCGGAAACGACGGATTTGGAGAAGAGAGTCCTAGAGATCATGTAGAGGGAGAGGAGAGAGGGGAGAGATAAATGAGATCATTTTCAAATTTTGATTAACTCTAGAATTGAATGAATAAAACATGGGACTACCATCCCCTTTATATAGGAGGGATGTGGTTATAAAAATAGAAAAAAGATAAAATCAAATAAAATAAAATCCTAATTTAAACTTTAAATATCTTTAACCGACTAACTGTTAAATATAACTACTAACTAATTTAATTTGAGATCACATGCAATCTCTTTAATTAAAATAAAATTGCAACGGACTTAATTAACAGTAAAAATAATATGACTCTAATTAGACTCCAATTAATAGATGGAAAATTCAGCGCTACTTATTCATTTCACGCTACATTAGCTCTTTGCCGCTTCGAAAAACTCATCTCCTAATGAGTTGCTTTGCCCGGAGTTGCAACATTCTGGAATCCATGCGGAAAGAAGAAATGAGACGCATGTAGAGAAATCCAAGCCGTTGTCGTGGCTCCGGTGGAATTGACGTCATGTCAGAGAGGATGATGATCAAAGAATTAATGTAGCGTGTGTGGAGGATTCCATGTCGTGGCAGAGAGTCTCACCAAGTTGTTGTGTAGGAAAAATTGATGAAGCATTTTCATAGGTGGAATTTTGGAATTTGGAGACCATGGAGGATAAAACACATGATAATGGTTAATGGAGATGTGAATAAAATAGTTGGCCCTCCTTTTATAGGGAGGCCAATTAATCCTGATTCTAATAGGAATGACTTGTTGTCCACTCATTTTCCCTTCAGCACACATATTGTAATATTTTTCCCCAGGAAGGCGTGAATGCAAAATTCGTACTTCATAAAAGAGCCTCTCTTTTGGTTTATTCTTTACATTTACCTTGTTATAAAAGGTCAACTCACTCACACTACCTATTGGACTCTCACTGGCAACATATATGATATAACTACATGGGAAATACATCTCTCTCGCTTCAACCTACACTCGGCCTACACTCGCTTCGAGACTAATGGTGCTTGGCTTGCTATTGTCGAGAAAAGATGTCTTCCCAGTTATATATTACTCTTAGGAAATCGATAAGTAACTATTTACATGGGGACATATAATGCATGCAGCTTTAGTTTTGGTTGCACGAAGTCCTTTTGCGTTAAGGAGTCACGTTTATCCATTGAAGGCCTGGAATGCACCATTTCTACGGAATCAATGCCTTTCAATTTCTAACATTGCACCAACCATCCAATGGACCATGGACTACCACTGTCTGACAGGACTATGTCCAATGGACCCCCCCCCCCAAGGTACATCTCGCACCTATGAGCCTCATCATCTAGTCTCTGCTCCCAACTTCTATAGGCCCTTTGACCTCTCTTCCCTTACCCCCTACTCTCAATATGTACGTAATCGAGGAAAGAAAAGTAGCGGAGAGAGAGGCGAGGCGAAGGGACTTTGTGTCCTATTAGTGGGAAGGAAGTAACCTCTCACCCAAGGGTTCTCTCCTCCTATTAGGGTTCTTCGTTCTTTCCCTTGTAGCAGCGCCAACGATGGAGATCTCGACTCCAATGGCGACAACAGAATGTGAGGAGGCGACGATGGCGTCGATTTGGAGGATTTCATTGGCGACAACAACACCTACTGCATAGTGATCCAATCTGTGGTGGTATTCTTATTCGAGGTGGCAGATCTCTCGTGCGTGTAGATCTTGGTGGTAGCGGCGGTGAAGTGGGATGGGGTGGCTTCGACGGTGCGAATATGGGGCTTCAACGGTGATGGCGATGTCGTCCTAATGTACAACACGGAGGGTGGGGTTGTAGGCAATATGCGGATGGGGATGATATGGGTTGAGGTCACTGGAGATGGCGCAAGGGGTATTGGGGTTGATGGGGGTTTTATTCAGAAAAGGTTGATGATGGTGGGGTTTGGTCGATAGGAGGAGGTAGCATCGGAGTTGACAAGAATGGGGGTGATGTCGAAACAGTAGGTGCCGGTGCGAGGGTGGCGGAGGGGTGCAGCATGGTCGGGGGTGTAGGTGGGGGTTTTATGGTGATGGCAGTAGGTGGTGATGCGACTTTGGGGATGGTTTTGGGGCGGAAGGGGGTTCGGCAGGGTTGTTTTGGTGGCAGAAGGGGTTAGCGAAGGGGGCAGAGGTGTAAGGTTGGTGTAGGGGACAAGCGAGAGGGTTGTGGATGTCAGTGGAGTCGATTCTGTAGGCGTAGGTTGGTCGGAATATTGCTGGACAGCAAACAGAACATCGATGATGGCTTTTTTTTCGTGTTTTTCTACCTCGGAGACCGGGACAGTAGCTTTAAGAACGGGAGGTATCGATCTGGCAGTGCTCAATGTCCAAAAATCTACCACCAACTCCCATAGATTCGACTAAAATTCGAACAATATGGACATCAATTCTTTGTTGTAGGCTTCATTGGCTCGTCGTTTACGTTCCATCAAATGAAAGTCTTTCGTTGTGCGTTTGTGCGAACATCTGTATGGAACGTCATATCGTGAGAACAATCTGAGGGTCATGCTCTGATACCAATTGATGCAAAACAGAAATATGTGCGACGGTGAAAATAAAATTTTATCGGTGGAAATTTGTTGGTGGAAGAAATCTAAAGGGAAAGGAGAGAATGCTCGTTGGAAACGAGGGATTTGAGGAAGAGAATCGTGTTGATCGCATAGAGGGAGAGGAGAGAGAGGGGAAGAGATCAATGAGATAATTCTCAAATTTTGATTAACTCTGGAATTAAATGAATAAAACATGCGACTACCATCCCCTTTATATCGGAGGGATGGAGTTATAAAAATAGAAAATAAATAAAATAAAATAAAATCCTAATTTAGACTCTAAATATCTTTAGCTGACTAACCACTAAATATAACCAACTAACTAATTTGATTAGAGATCACATACGATCTCTTTATTTAAAATAAAATTGCAACAGACTCAATAATCGTAAAAATAATTTGATCCTAAATAGACTCTAATTAATAGATGGAAAATTCAGCCCTAATTATTGATGTAGCACGAAGTTGATAAATAAGGCTTGATTTTTTATCCATTAATTAGAGTCTAATTTTATTTACGTTTATTTGAGTCGTTGAAATTTTTATTTAAATAAAAAAGATCACATGTGATCTCAAATTAGTTAGTCGGTTTTCAATTTAAATTTCGAATTTAAAATTAGAGTCAATTAGGATAAGGTATATTTGAATTTTGATTCAAATCAATTAGAGTCAATTTGAATTTGTTTCTATCTTTGTAACCACACCCCTCCTATATAAACGGGATGGTAGGCAATTATTTTAGACAGTTCAGATGATATAAAATTAAGTTTATCTCTCTCGTCTCTCTCCCTCCCTACGGGATCTCCGCGATTCTCTTCTCCAAAATCCCCCGTTCTCCAACGAGTTTTATCCTCTCAATCTCTCCTATTACTTCTCCACCCAAAATTCCACCATCAAATTAATTTTTCCATCTTTGCAAATTTTGATTTGCATCAATTGGTATCAGAGCATGGAAATTGAATCATTCTCATGATTCGACGGACTTGAAACATATTGGAAGATGAAGCTCGATCAAAGCTGCCTATCTCGTGGCTCACACGCGCATTCGCTTCAAAAAAATCAAGAATGGCCTCCAGACAAGCATCAAGGTTTGGATAGATTCATGGTACAACATTGATATCTTTATGGTACAAGTTGACGACGAACAAAATTTTGCCATCGACAATGATCTGCGTGTTGTCCATATCATTTTAGATGGAAAAAACGGCAATGACGACAACCCACTCGATGTCTAGACCGTTTCAGGAGGAAACAACGCCGTCAACGATGATTTGCTCGTAGTCCAGACCATTGCAGAAGAAACAAATGTCAACTTGTTCGCTGTCCAGATAGATTCAGTCTTGCAAATGCCACAGAAATCGACCTACGACCCATCTGCGGCCCTCTCGTGGACACCCTCCACCATTCCTGCACCCCCTACGGCACAATCCCCAGCCCCCGCGCCCTCTCCCACCATCACTGCACCCCTTGCAGCTCACCCCTCAGTCCCAATGCCCGTTGCTCCTGCGACCCCAGCACCTCCTCCTGCTGCACCCGCACACCCACAGCCCCACTAACACCAACACCTTCACCTGCTGCCCTGGCACCCTCGACCCCCCTGCCCCACTCCCTATCACGACAATCCTCTCTGCCCTACCACCGCCACCATCCCCTCCCACCCTCACACCTCTGTACCACTGACAACCCCCCCCCTTCCCCCACCTCCCTCGCGGGCCCTTCTCGCCCTTCCCTCACTTCCGCATTTCCAGGCAAACTTGCAGCCCCGCTGCCACCTTCCTCTCGCCCACGCCACCACCCCTGTTCCAGCATTGTGGCCACCACCAACCTTATTCCGTGTGCCTCCCCTATCGCACGTTGCCACCATGTTTCCCCAGCATCGCACCACAGCCACGATCCTCCAACCGAGCGTCGCCGCCGATATTCTCCACCTACGCGCCACCGCACCAACCATTGTAGCCATCACCCGAACCCTGAAGGCAGGAGCCTTTGCCACCTTCCGTTGACCGCTTGAGGCCGCCGCCAACATTGTCGTTGCTGGAGTCGAGATTCCATGTTGCGGGTATGTGCGTCGTCGCCTCAACTTGAGAGAAACCCTGTGTCGGTTCCCTCAATCAAATCCCTGGGAATAAGGGATATGGGTGGGAAAAGTTACGGAAAAACCCAACCTCATACAAGTTTTTATGAGAAGGTCATAAGAAAGAAGCTCCCTTACAAAACTTGTTTAAATGAAGGAGTACAAAAATTGTGTTGGACCCCCTTATGCAAGAATATTTAAAGGGAAGCACAGAAAGAAAGAAAACTGGGTGGCTTCCTTATCCAATTAGGATTAAGACCATGGGTTTCACCTATTTAAAGACCCCATGGCTTAATTCATTACCTACATCTCCTCTCCTCCTAACCTTGTGACATTCATTTGCTATGGGTTCTCCCTTCTCCGAATCTCACGAGACTCGAAATGAATATGCCGCATCAATTTTTTCCACACCGCATCAAGGGAGAAACTTGTGCATGGGCACCGCTACCTAGGCCACATCTTTTTTCAGCATCAAGTCGATTCCAATCTCCGCTCCAAGAATGCATGGACCCTGCTGTTTGCTCCACACCAGTTCTTCCATGACTAGATCGACCGTTGAATTAAAGTTATCAAGCTTCAAGCCTGCAGATCAAGCAATTCATTGGGAGATGAATTTTTCAAGCGGAGGAGAATTGATGCAGCACGAAATTGATAAATATGGCTTGATTTTTTATCTGTTAATTAGAGTCTAATTTTATTTATGTGTATTCCAAGAAATAAAATAAAAGAGATTGCATGTGATCTCAAATTAGTTAATCGGTTTTTAACTTGAATTTCGAATTTAAAATTAGTCAATGAGGAAAAGGTGGATTTGAATTTTGATTCAAATCAATTAGAGTCAATTTGAATTTATTTATATCTTTGTAACCACACCCCTCCTATATAAAGGGGATGGTAGGCAATTGTTTTAGACAGTTCAGATGATATAAAATTAAGTTTATCTCTTTCGTCTCTCTCCTCCCCTACGTGATTCTCTTCTCCAAAATCCCTCGTTCTCCGACGAGTTTTCTCCTATCAATCCCTCCGATTACTTCTCCACCCAAAATTCCACCATAAAATTATTTTTTTTTCATTTTTGTGAATTTCAATTTGCATCAATTATTCTTTCCCATTGCATAAAAAATGGAAGAGATGACAAAATGGGCGAGTTTGTGCTTAACATAAATAAAAAATATATAGATTCTTTTACTTATAATTTTCAAGGAGTCATATTATGTGACATAAATTCAAGGAATGTGATGGAATGCATAGGAAAAAATCACTAATCCCTTGAATTTGATAGCCAACTAGAAAGTATTTCTTTTCTTTTCATTTACGTTGATTCTCGCAAGTATTAATCCCTCCTAACAAAAATAAACAGATTTTTTAACAAAAAAAATTAATACCATTCAATGAGGCATTATAGGCTTGGTTATTGGTGCCCTCCCTATATTAAAATCCTAGGTCTGCCAATGGTTTGGACTGAGACCAAACTACACATGGCAATGTCAAAGTTAACCACCACCAAAATCATCAAGCATCAGTGGTGCAGACTTAAGTATTTTCGAGGAGAAGGTGGTGCAATGGTTTACAGGTACACCCATGTGAGAAGATGGTGCAACGTTTTACAAGTACACCCTTTAGGACTCACAGTAATTTCGAGGAGAAGGTGGTGCAATGTTTTACAAGTACACCCTTGTCCATATCTGTTGATAACATGGCTGGGTTGGAATAGGGTAACCTCATGTCAAAAGGGTTAGTCAGATGGGTAACCCTTAAGTGAATAGTAGTTGTTTGGAAGATTGGAATGGTAAATGTGACGTGATGCCATATCGTTTATGTGTTATATGGGATTCTTACAACTAATTCCAAACCAGGAATGCAGGGGTACAACCCTGGGGTATCCTAGTAACCAAGACTTCAGATGAATTGAGTTACATAACAAGTTGAGAATGACTTTTTAACATTTTGGAGAGACATAATGATACTAGACTCAAAAGACAACAATCAATCAAAACAATACTTCTTTCCTCTCGATTATATGAATTTTGGACCTAGAAGCCCCAGACAACAACAATCCTCTAAAGCAGACACTAAAACGGAAGTGCCAACAGTAATCTTGTTAAGAGAAATAACTTCCACGGGATATTCAAACAAAGTCGTGATAATCTAAACTGCTTCAGTTATTTCATATTTGTCATGCTAGAGGTAAAATTCCTTCGGAGTATATCAGTACATATACTTGAGTACCATATCTCTGTATGGAGGTTATGCTGAAACGAATTTGGTACCTACGGTAATCAAAAGCAGCAACCCATAAAGATCTAAGAGAAATTACCTAAGAACAACATGCAGATGACTGGACTCTTTCTTGGGGCCTGTCAAGAACCATCCCTGCAGGATTTTGTACAGGTTGAGCCCGAGGTAGCCGTCTTGCTGTTTGGAACAAAAAAAACGAAAAATGAGTCACCACTCCTGAATATAGTCATATAACTGCTCACAATTCTAGGCAGGAAGAGTACATAAGAAGTGTGCCATGCAAGATATGTAGTGTGGTATTGATGCATGACATGCAACGCTTGACAAAACATTTTATAAATGAGAAAAAAAATCATGTATTCCACCAAAGATGTAAAAGAGGAATATTCTAACTCTGACGCTAGAAACACGCATCAAAATATAAAAACATTGACATAGATGCATTTGGGGCTAGAATCAGGGATCCTATAAACATGCACCGCATATCAAGAAAGCAACGCGTTAGTTAAGGCAGATGAGAGGCTCTCCAAAATCTCTCTCAAGAGATGGTAAACCTCTCATGGCAATCTATTGTCGATATGCACACATCAAATATGACATGCACGGCAGATACATTTTCACACCTTTTGGTGCCTCCTTCGGTTTTAGTGCTCTAGCCTATTAGTTTTTTCTTTGGGGTAAATTACAAAAAACGTCCCCAACTATACCTCAATTCTCAATCAGTGGCCTCATTTTTCAATTGTAACAAAGAGATCATGATTTTATGTTTTTGTCTCCAATACAGGCCTCTGCAAACTTCAGCAACCCTTATATGTCGACGTTAAACACTTAAGTTAAAAACTTAAAAGTTCAAGTCCCTATTTGAAAAATGAGATCCCTATTTGGAAAACGAGGCATAGTTGATGCACATTTCTGTAGTTTATCCTTTTCTTTATTAAAGCTATTTGATGAACTGGGCCTGAATCTATTACTGCCATTTTAATGCTGGAGTATAACACTGAAAATGACATCGATCCGAAAATGCACGCTTTTGTTCACATGGAGTTGTTTTATGAGATGTCTCAGAAGCATGGCCTCAAATTTCAGCGAAATTCAGTCGAATTTCTATCGAATATCGATATCCTGTCAAAACCAAAATTCGATCGAATGGCCGAAATGATCGAAATATGGGGGGCCCAGTACAAAAATGATCAAAATGACCGAAATTTCGGTCGACCACCGAAATGGTGACCGAAACCGACATTTAGGGCCTTGCTCAGAAGTTCCATGAAAATCCGAAATCCTGGTGGGAAAGTGCACAGATATATAGCATCTAAGTCCATTAATAAATATACTCGACCTTTTCATATTTACCTTTAGCTGTGTCTTTTACATTTCAATTGGGAATTTGATTGGTCAGGCTTTATGGCATATTTAGGATGCTGCTTTGATGTTCATGACTGAAGCTGTGAAAATGGAGGATGTATGGCTACGCCTTGAAGATCCAGACGAGGTGCACGCATCCATTAAAAAATTTTCAGTGAAAGAAGGTTGTGCACCCAGAGTGGTTGGTGCCCACAGGGCTATAGATAAAGAACCAAGAGTATAAAAGAGCATTAGCGTGATTTACAACATTCTCAGCATAAAAATCTCTCGTGACAGAAGATAACATTATTATACACCAGCCAAATCGCAAACCACTAAGAGAGGCTTGAGCTGCTCTCCAAACAACCTAATCCAAGCCCGTTCAAAGAAATCCAGAAATTCGCCAAAGAAGAGATCCAATTCCAGACAGCTCATTAAGGCCTCCAGCCAAGTCCTCTATCCAATCACAAGAAAAGAACAGATATTCAACATCCTCTGGGTTGGCATTATACAAGGAGCAGTCAATATCCGTGTCAATGAAGAGCTTTGCTATGTAAGTCTTCAACCTAATCCGCTTATGCCTTGGTAACCTGAGGGAAATATAATTCTCAGATACCTTAGAACTCCAAATTAATTTCTGAATCCTTCACAAGTCCCCAAAGATCAAACTTAGCAATCAAAGACAGCGTGATGTATGCCTTCTCAACAGAGAAGCCATCATCCCTCCAAATTCAATGCTCTCTCCCAACCAAAGGCCCCTCGATAGATCCAATCTCCTTTGACAACATCAAAATCATGAAGTCCGTAATCAGAAAAATCAGACAGAATAATGGCGAACCAAGAAACCACCATCTGCCCAAGCCTCCGTCACACCAAAAATCGGCTTACCAACAAAGTAAATAGTGTCAAGAAGCGGTCACTCAACGTGCCACCCCAAGTTCAGCCAGAGGTCCAAATTTTAAAAAAACACCGATCCCCCAAAACAGGACGACGACAAATCACAAGTACCCTTCCAGATTGAAGTGGGTATCAAACAGTTAAAACAACAAGAATTTGATTCTGTTGGGCCATCTCAGGAAGGTCTACTCATGGTGTTCCATTGGTTGACTAGGGCTTTGTTATGTGTCCCTTGGATGAGGGAGGTCTTGGGTGTGGAAACTTGAAAATCATGAACAAGGCTCTTCTGACAAAGTCAGCTGCTAGACTTTGGGGGAGTGAGGATGGTCTTCCTAGCAGGCCGGTGAGAGGCATCTATGGAATCTCTTCTCACACCCATAATCGGATGTGTGTACAACAGTTATGTGCCTTTATTATTATCTATATTTGGAATTTCTTTGGCAAATTCTTTCTAGTTCCTTTTTTTGAACTACGGATGGTTTATCCTGATGGTTATTTTACGAAGAGTCTGGCCAATGCCTCCTAAACAATATTTTCTTGGGAGTGCACAGCATCTATTTGATGTGTGCACAGAAGCTGAGTTTCTTTGTTAACTTTACTTGCCGTTGTGAACTTAAAAGAAACGTCCGCATGGTTGGGAGTTCGGCAATGGTTTGTGTGAATTTGTTAAGATTTTCAATGTTGTTCCTTCTTCACTTCTCTGATGTTGTCAGGTGGAAGAACCTTCTAGTGGCTTTCCTTTTTTGTCAGCTGGAGTTTCCTATACTTCTACCCCCACTGGATCTCTAACATTCCGGGCTTAGGTCCCCGGTCCGTTATCGAGGAAAACTAACCCTGACAACTTGTCGGGTTCGGGCCCAATTGGACACGTTGTCAACCACCCAAAATGCTTAAGCCCAAGTTATCATGTAGTAATTCCCACCACTTATATACAACACCCACACTTTGTGAGTTTTCATGTGGTACTATGTTTGGGGTTAGGGTGTTACAACCTCCCCCACTTATATTCGCAACGTCCTCGTTGCGACATGGCCCATCACTTATTCCCAGTGATAGTGGCGGTTGCACGTTCTGGTTAGCCTTTTCCTCCAACCTCTTTGTAGGGGTGGCTCCACCTCTCGGGTAGCCCTTTCCACTATCAGAGGGAATTTGGCTCTGATACCATTTGTAACGTCCTGGGCTTAGGTCCTCGGTCCGTTATCGAGGAAAACTGGCTCTGACAACTTGTTGGGTTTAGGCCTAATTGGACCCGCTGACAACCACCCAAAATACTCAAGCTCAAGTTGTCAAGTAGTACTCCCCATCACTTATATACCACACCCACACCTTGTGAGTTTTAGGTATGGCACTATGTTGGGGTTGGGGTATTACAACCTCCCCCACTTATATTCGCAACGTCCTCGTTGCGATATGTCCCATCACTTCTTCCCAGTGATAGTGGCGGCTGCACGCTCCGGGTAGCCATTTCCTCCAACCTCTTTGTAGGGGCGGCTCCACCTCTCGGGTAGCCCTTTCCACTATCAGAGGGAATTCGGCTCTAATAACATTTCTAACATCCCGGACTTAGGTCCCCAGTCCGTTATCGAGGAAAACTGACCCCGACAACTTGTTGGGTTCGGGCCCAATTGGACACGTTGTCAACCACCCAAAGTGCTTAAGCCTAAGTTGTCATGTAGTAATCCCCACCACTTATATACCACACCCACACTTTGTGAGTTTTCCATGTGGTACTATGTTTGGGGTTAGGGTGTTACAACCTCCCCCACTTATATTCGCAACGTCCTCGTTGCGATATGGCCCATCACTTATTCCCAGTGATAGTGGCGGTTGCACGCTCTGGGTAGCCTTTTCCTCCAACCTCTTTGTAGGGGTGGTTCCACCTCTCGGGTAGCCCTTTCCACTATCAGAGGGAATTTGGCTCTGATACCATTTGTAACGTCCCGGGCTTAGGTCCCCGGTCCGTTATCGAGGAAAACTGGCCCTGACAACTTGTTGGGTTCGGGCCCAAATGGACCGTTGACAACCACCCAAAATACTTAAGCCCAAGTTGTCAAGTAGTAATCCCCACCACTTATATACCACACCCACACTTCGTGAGTTTTAGGTATGGCACTATGGTTGGGGTGTTACAACCTCCCCCACTTATATTCGCAACGTCCTCGTTGCGACATGGCCCATTCACTTATTCCCAGTGACAGTGCAGCCGCCACTGTCACTGGGAATAAGTGAATGGGCCATCTCGCAACGAGGACGTTGCGAATATAAGTGGGGGATGTTGTAACACCCCAACCCCAAACATAGTGCTATACCTAAAACTCACGAAGTGTGGGTGTGGTATATAAGTGGTGGGGATTACTACTTGACAACTTGGGCTTAAGCATTTTGGGTGGTTGTCAACGGATCCATTTGGGCCCGAACCCAACAAGTTGTCAGGGCCAGTTTTCCTCGATAACGAACCAGGGACCTAAGCCCGGGACGTTACAGGATCTCCCTCTTTGTCATCGCCGACAAGTTGCTCCACTTCTTGTGGTGCTTCATGTCTCCTCTCCTTGGACTCCTTCAAGGTTTCATGTACTCAATACAGGAAGAATCAAAATAACATAAGCCTACGTTGTCGGCACCCTTATCATCGTGTTTTGGCTTGCACCGCACTCAATGCTCCTTAACTACCTAAACCCATGCTCCTGCAACCAAGCTCATCAAACTTGATGTATGTTACACGGTTCAAGTCTTTATTGGATGACCACGTGAATGGTGTATGGTCCGGGAATAATGTAAGTCCGGGCAAGTTGACAAACACTAGAAATATCTCTGTAAACTCCACTTAATCCACGAACTTGTCGATCTTCGATCTCACGGTCAAGTTTTTCCATGTGAATATGCAATCTTAGACGAGATAGTTCACCAAGCCCAACTCATCCACCACCTGTCTAAAGCCAACTATGGTTGAATCCCCTCTAGCTCGACCTTCTAGCATGTCCTATGAGGAAAATGTCATATTGAGTTCACTCTCCACTAGAAAGAGGGAACCTCCAACCTCAACCACTATATTCTCCATATCGCCTCAGAGCTCACCTCTACTCCTACCATCGATTAAGCAATGCGTCTCCACCACCCAAAACAACTCATTGCTCTCCTTCACAATTGCACCAACAAAATCCAAGACCCTTTCAAGAAACTAACTACATAAAAAGGTCTTCCTTACAACCCAATAACTGACAACCAAACTGTTCATGCCCCCTTCAACAAGAAACCACCCAAACCAACCCATCCATCTCACATCCTGATGCAATCTGATCTTCATCTTCATTATTTAACTTGCCAAGTTTTAATTTTTTATTTCTTTCTTTTTGTTTATAAATCCAAAGAATGTGTCTTTTGAAAGTGTCTTTTAGGGAAGGGTTGTGTCTTTTATGAAGAGGTGTCTTTTAAATGGTGTTAGCTCTCTCTATGTAAGGCCACCGTCTTGTGTAATAAAAGAAGCATGACCGAATGATATGAATTTTGGTTACATGTGAATTATCTCATCCCCTTTGAATTATTTCTCCTCTTAAACCCGTCACACTCTAATCCTCCCCTCATTTATTCTTCCGTCTCATGCAGCTTGGCGTGCTCATCCTCCTTAACCTATTTTCTCCATTTTCACATCTAAACCCTCCTTAAAACCTTTTAAACCATTCACTCCCTCCTTTCTTCGCACCCCTCACACAGCTTGGTGTGTTTTACCTCCCCCTCATCATATTTCTTGCCTTCTCACATCCAATCTTCCCCCTTTAAAATACCAAGTTGCACCACATCCCCACCTTATAAGACTCCTAATGAAACTATTAAAAGAGAGTGCGTCTGCCCCCAGCTACAGAAGAAGCCTTCCCAAACTACTTTGTATGTCCTCTACCCTCAGCCTTCTCACATTCCACATAAGAATACACAACGGGGCCGAAAATAACTCCATCAACAACCTCATTGGCTCGAGGTCCCATATCGTCATCAAGTAGCCCGTGTTAGATTAAAAGGCTTGATATAAACCTTGAACATTTAGGAAGGACTTTTAAAAAATTGCAATGAGCAGAAAGTTGTTAAATTATGAGCCTTGAAATATATAAAAGACTTCCAAGAAAGTCTCACCGATTTCATAGAACAGATCATTCACATTAGTTGCAGTTTTGGCTGAAGTTTCCTTGAAAAAAAGACCATTTTCCTGTGCATATGCTTCTGCTTCCTGCAGCATTGAAAAATCGTCTAAAGGAAGAAAAAGCATGCAATGCAAGAATAACTTAAACTTCAGCAGAAACATGTGATGGTATCAATGCATCACATTAAATAAACATAATAATACAGAATACATGGACCCAAGTCACAATCAGTATAACAGTAATCATAAGGAGATATTATAAGCAACTACCTCTACATGTGCTGGGCAAACATAAAATCGATTGACATTGGGTGAAAAGCCATATAAACCTTAAGCCTGGGAAGCTGACAGCTAACGATATCATTCATCAATTACTATCTATACTTGAGCATCATAGGATACCATTGCTTCATTAAACTTGATTCTTCACCTTGGAATAAAACAAGATATAAGTCATCAACATTTCAGTGGGAACTACATATTCTGTTGTAAGATTGACTACCAAGCTAGCCTTAGTAAGATGTCTGAAAATTCCATAATCGATTGCATAACTGGAACTTCAGATCATTAGTTTTACAGAACTTCCAAAACTCCGTCAAAGATTATTGCTAGAAAATTCCATTGTAATATAAGTTTAATCGTGGCCAAATAACAAGTTTTCACAAACCATATATCCTTCGTTGATTTTTTGTCTTGCCATGTACCAATGTTTCCTATTATTAAGAAACATAAATAACCACACTATAACTATCCAAGCATGTGATTGCATCAACAGCTACGATTTTGACACACATCAACAACAATTTTAATATAAGTCATATCTACTTGCAATAACCATTAAAAAACAAAAGCTCAGTTTCGGATTTTTTATGTTCTAAAGGAGATAGGAGAGTGATTTTTATGGTGCTTCTTTCATCAAGATCTTGACAAAAAGGTTCATGTACATCACCCATGACCATTAGAGGTCATTTATCTAGCCTGGCATCCAATAGTAGGCATGCAACCTTCATTTATCACAAGCCCACCATGACTTGCCGTAAAGCCAAATGGCAGCAGTCATCTCACATATTCAACAATGAAGAATTTTGTCTTTAAAAAGCATCAACAATGAAGAACTACACCACCTAAATTCAACTACAGAGAACTGCGCTCCTATGAGCATCGAGAAGGTGAGTGAATACTGGCCACTAACAACTCTATTTTCGTCATATCAATGGTCACCGCTCACTCTGACCAAACAGTGAACACCCAGATCACCTAGTACAAGACATTACTACGTTACAGCAGTTCGTGCACCTTCTTGACTAATCAAGATTAGGTGCATTAACAGCTCATGCAGAAGCAGTGCTAAACACAATCAAATTAAGTAAGCATCAATCATGCACACACAATCAATCAATCTCCAGAACAATTCACCTCAGCCGTCACTTTCCTCTTGTCCTCAAGATCGCACTTGTTCCCGGCAAGAGCGGTCACCATGTTTGGATTACCTGAATCAAAAGATCAAAATCTTCACACAATCACAAAGACCTGGAAAAAAAACCACAATCTCAACCTTGCTTCCTGAGTTCATCCACCCACTTCTTCGCCCTCGCAAACGAGTCCTGCAATTCGCAACACAAAAACACTAGCACTTCATCAACAAGCTCCAATTTTGTTAAAAAAAAGAGACTTTTCGATGACTGATCATGCCGAATCCACCCGCACCGTGCTGGTGACGTCATAGACGATGATCGCCGCTGCAGCACCACGGTAGTACATGGGCGCGAGGCTGTGGTACCTCTCTTGCCCAGCCGTGTCCCAGATCTCGAACTTGACGGTGGCATCGTTCGTCGCGAGCGTCTGCGAGAAGAAAGCCGCTCCGATCGTCGATTCCTGAGATCAAAAACAACGACGCCGATCGTCAAACATCGCGGATCGAGATGCGATCGGATGAATCGAGGGATTGGACCTGGAATTCGAGGAATTGTCCCTTGACGAAGCGGAGGACGAGGCTGGATTTGCCGGCGCCCATGTCGCCGAGGAGGACCTGCGCGATTGGATCGAGGGATTAGAGAGATTGGAAATTGGGGAATCGGGGATTTAGGGATTTGGAGAAGAGACTCACGAGCTTGGCATTGATGTTGTTGTTGGCGGCGGAGGCCATCGGGGAGAGGAGAGAGAGGGGATCTGAAAGGAGAGGAGAATGGAGAGTGGAAGGGGAGGTGGAGGGAATATAGTAGAGGTATATAATAAGGTAAAATGGGGCTGTCCCCAGGGAGTAGTCAACTTGGCTACTCTCACCCTTATTTTTCCCTCATTTTTTTATTTTTTTGGAAAATAAAAATTTGTATACTCATCATTATATCCCTCTCACATTCTATTAAAATTTCATCAGAAACAGAGACTCATAAGCCCTCCATCCAGACGTCATTTTTTCAACGGTCGCAGGATTTTTTAAATCAACCATGTTTGGATGGAGGCTGTAGGAGTCTCTGTTTCTGACGAAATTTTAATAGAATGTGAGAGGGATATAATGATGAATATACAAATTTTTATTTTCCAAAAAAATAAAAAATGAGGGAAAAATAAGGGTGGGAGTAGCCAAGTTGGCTACTCCCTAGGGCAGCCCCATTTACCTCATATAATAATTATTTTATTAAAATATTAAAGGGGGAGGTGTGGTGGGGGTGCGCGCAACGCAACTGTGATTCTCCACCCGGGGCTTTCTTGCTTCAGCGACCATTGCCACGTGGGAGAAATGGGAATTGGGGATTTTATACCATCACCCCTAAATTCCTTTTCAATTGGAGAATAAGGAAAATGACCCCGGTTTTCTCCCCTTAACTCGAGTTTTTCTTTTCACAATTGTTCATGGAATAATTCCCCGTTTTTATTAAGTAATGATTGTTATTAAGTAACTTTTATATTTATATTCATCTAAATAACTTTTCATAATCGTGAAATACATCTAGATTCTTAAATAGTGCTTTAATTCTTACATATCATAATAATGTGTTCTGCCTGATTTTCTGTTTGACAGAATCCTTCAAATATATAAATAATCTACCTTTTAAGTTCACATTGTTTACAATTAACACCACTACTTCTCCCCTTTCCTCACATATTGTGGTTTGGAGCCACCGTTCAAGGCGTCATCGTCGACCTCTTGCGATGTCCGACGCTCACATTATAAACGGCAAGTGGGGCATATCTTCCCCTACCCTGAAAAACACACATCGGTGATGGAGGTAGAGGGCGCTAGAAAGGATCGAGGAGGGGGCAAGAGGGGGGCTCGAGGTGGGTGCGGTAGAGGGGCTAGAAGAGGGGTTGACGGACGGGGTGATGGGATGTAACGTTCCGAGCTTAGATCTCCGGTTCGTTATCGAGGAAAATTGGCCCTGACAACTTGTTGGGTTCGGACCCAATTGGATCCATTGACATCCTCGTTGCGACATGGCACATTCACTTATTCCCAGTGACAGTGGCGGTTGCACGCTCCCGGCTTAGGTTCCTTCGGGTAGCCCTTTCCACCATCAGAGGGAACCCGTTCTGATACCATTTGTAACGTCCCGGGCTTAGGTCCCGATCCGTTATCGAGGAAAACTGGCCCTGACAACTTGTTGGGTTCGGGCCCAAATGGATCCATTGACAACCACACAAAATGCTTAAGCTCAAGTTGTCAAGTAGTAGTCTCCATCACTTATATACCACACCCACACCTTGTGAGTTTTAGGTATGGCACTATGTTTGGGGTTAGGGTGTTACATAGGAGGGGCGGAGGTGGGGACTAGTGGGGGTTGGAGGGGAGGAAGGGAAGAAGGAAGAGGGTGCAGTAAATCCAGCCTAGGATATAGTGTGGTTAGATTAACTCACATGGGTGATTGAGTTATGGGACCTACATATCAGAGGGTCATGGGTATGAGACAAAGTGAGTATTACAGGTTTACAATGTAAATACACTACAAGAAATTTGACCTAAGGCGACGAATAATTTAATATTCGTTGTCATATCTTCCGTAGTTAAATATATAACAACGAATATTATCCGTTGCTTAATTCTTTAAATTTGCAACGAATAATGGTATTCATTTCTATATTCTTCGCAATGAATCATATAACAACGATTATTCATTGTCATTTTCTTCTAATCGTTGCTAAATATAGCAACGATTAGCGTGAATTTTAACGAATAATTCAATGAAAAAATCGTCGTTATATTGACCTTTAACAACGAATATGATATTCGTTGCTAATTACAAATACAAAAGATGATTTGACAACAAATAATATTCATTGTTATATCTTTAACATCGGAAGATATAGCAACGAATATTCAAATTATTCGTTGCCTTAGGTTAATTTTCTTGTAATGTGTGGACTATCAAGATTTATGTATGTAAATATGAAAGTATACATGATTATGAAAAATCCCGTTATTGTTATTTAATCATATTCATATTACACATTCCACAGTAGCTAAAAATTCTTTCCACAATAATTATCACTTTTTTTACATTCTCAAGAATAACAAACAAATAAGAAATGTGAGAAAAAAAATTTCATTCAACCTTTACCCCTAACACAAAAGAACATGAATAGGAAATAAGTGAAGCATATTCATCATTCCATTTCCTTATTCCACCTATCACTTGCGTGTCTCCAACATACCATGACCTTTGCACCAAAAAGCATGGCATCGTGTTATTGCCTCCATGTCTCTCTTATAATATCATGTCATCCACCATTGTCCACGCACTACGAGGTTCCATTGCAAGAGTATGTTGTACTCTCTTGTCACGAAACGATCTGTAATGTCTTGGGCTTAAGGTCTTGGTATGTTATCTAGGAAATTTGATCCTGACAACTTCTTGGGTTCAGACTGACTCGACTCATTGGCAACCATCAAAAATATTTAATTTCAAGTTGTCAAATAGTAATCCCCACCACTTATAACACGTACCCACACTTCGTGAGTTTTGGATGTTAGACTATGATTGCGGATTGGGTTGTTACAACCTCCTCCACTTTTACTCGTAGTGTCATCATTGTGACATGGCTCATCACTTATTCCCAATCCCAGTGAAGTGACAATTCACACTCTGTGTAGTCTTTTCCTCATATCTCTTTGTAGGGACGGTTCCACCTCTCGAGTAGCTATTTCCACTATCAAAAGAAAATTTACTCTAATACCATTTATAACGTTACATGTTTAAATCCGCGATCCGTTATTGAAGAAAATTGATCATGAAAACTTGTTGGGTTCGGACCAAACATTGACCCATTGACAACCACCCAAAATGCTTAGGCTCAAGTTATCAAGTAGTAATCCCCACTACTTATAACACATAGACATACTTTGTGAGTTTAAGATGTGGGACTATGATTGGGGTTGGGGTGTTACAACCTCTCCCATTTATATTCACAAAGTCCTCATTGTGACATGGACTATCAGTTATTCCTATATACGTTGGAAGTTACACGCTTCGGTAGCCTTTTTCTCATATCTCTTTGTAAGGGTGTCTCCACCTCTCGGGTAGCCTTTTACAACTATCGGAGGAAAATTGGCTCTGATATCATTTGTAAGTCTCAAGCTTTAGGTCTCTGGTCCATTATTGGGGAAATATCCCCCCAAACTGACAACTAAGAATGAGCATTGGGCCGGCCCAGCCCAACTCGAAGCCTAGCCTAAAAAGCCCAGCCCAGCCCAGGCCCCAATTTTTAGGCCCAAATTTTTTTGGGTCGGGTTCAGGCTCGGCTCGGCCTAGCACGATCCGGTTCATGGGCCTGTCCCGAAGAGGGTCCGAACGCTTCCCGTATCCTACACTATTGGAAACTCTCACATGTTGCATGCACACTCTGTTCATGTATCATGTCTTCTTACGATGTTTATAAATCAAGAAAGCCAGGTATGGGACATATGAGTTGATGATCATTGTATTTTATTTCGAAATTAATTTTCCTTAATTAGTTTACGGTTTAGATTCCTATGGTTATTCTTGAATTTCTTAGTGTTTATTTTTTTCCATCAGAATATTTCCTATTATTGAACTGTTACCCAATATGGGCATTATGCTCATTTTTTTAATATGTAGTGCCTAGTGCACCCGTTGTTGTTAACTGTGTAAGTTTAGTTCACTCTTTCAATTTCTGTAAGATGTTTATGGTATCTAGCATTAAGTGCACTGGCATAAAATGAGAAACCATTATGGTAGAATTGAGTTTTAGTTGTTTCACAAGTATCATGGCATATGTTTGAAACAATTTTACCTCGTCTAACTTGAATTGAGATTGACTTTAAATAAAAATTCAAAGTTAATAATCTGTAATGGGTGGAGATGGGCCGGCCCAACCCATAAGAATTGGCTCAGGCCTGGGCTTGGGCCGAATAAAAAAATACAAGCCTAGGCTCAGCCCAAGGCTCGAAGTTTTAAAATGGGCTTGGTGGGCCCTTCAAGACCCGGTCCAGCCCGGTCCATGCTCATCCCTACTAACAACCACCCAAAATGCTTAAGCATAAGTTGTTTAGTAGTCTCCAATAATAGACACCGACACTTTGTGAGTTTTAGATGTGGGACTATGATTGGGGATTAGGTTATTATACGACCTCCCTTCAGAAAGGATTGGAATTTGGAAATCATGTTTTATAATTCACATTAATACTTCGGTCAAATCCAAAACATTTTATTGTATTATAAACGTGTGTACATGGATAATCATGTAAATCTTACCTCATATATTCTATTTTATCATAATCGGGACCTTGTACTTGATCTTTGTAGCCAATAATAGATGTGTATATGTACTAACTGTTTATGATCTTTCGGAACATTTGTGTCATCGTAAGATTTTAAAAGATATTTATGTAATTCGGAGTTCCATGTGTATGCATGTAAATCTCAATGCATTGCTTTGATAGTGTTTTTATGAAACTTGATTCTTTTTTCCTTTCAAATTATTCGTTTTTTACTATGTCATATATAAATAAATGTCTTTCGATTTTCCGTATGTTTTTTTACAAGCACGTATTTAGATTTATTTTATATCAGTTTTTCTATTGAAGTAGTTATATATGAAAATTAGTCCACAAAAAATAAAAATCTTTTATTTTCATTTCATTAATTTTCGATATGATCATAAGAAAATGGGTAGCTTACAAAAAAGATATCATCTATACTTCGATTCTCAATTAGGAGCCTCAATTTTCAAATGTAATAAAGAGAGATTCAATCCTATTCCTATCTCAAATATAAGTTTTATGTAAACTTCCACGACTCTTCTTTGTCGATGATAAACCTTAAAGTTGAAAGTTTATTACCTTCTTTGTTACTTTGAATAAGTATGTAATTAAGAATTGTGGCATAGTTAACACTCTTTTTTAATTCAATCAAAATAAATTATATCGCTTAATTTCGACCTAAGGCTAATCCATGTTATGCATACCTCTCAACTTGCAAGCGATGGCAATCATAGGAACTGGTATAGCAACATCTCTATAAGGTCTTTTTAAAAAAAAAATCTAAGAAACGATCATTGATACTATAAAAAGAAACAAAAGAAAGATTTGCATAGAAGTTCCAAAAAAATTGGAGGATCCTTAAGCCAAACTTCGTGAACATGGTCCACATACTCTCTAACCCAAATTTTATTTCTGAGGAAATAAAATTCATTGATAAGTGTTGTAGTCCTAATATTTAAAAAGGGGGACATAATGAGATTAAAATTATAGGTCAATCGATCTAATCAACATCCCTATGCATATAATTTCTAAGATCTTAACAAATAGGTGGGTCGCAAAATGAACAAATTATATTCCTCCATCTCAATGTGCCTTCAATATATAGGAGTAACCAATTGTTTGCAATAACTTTGGAGATTTTGTATAAATGAAAATGATCTAAAACCAAAAATGTTATTTTAAAATTTAACTTGAAAAAGGTTTTTGATACGGTTAATCGGTATCTTATAACCAGGGGGCTCGCTTTATCTTTCCTGGCTAAGTTTAATAAATGAGTCCTTGACTTCCTTAAAGCATTGGTGGTATTGATAATCGAGATTTTATGATGTAAAAAGAAGTATCTCGTCTGTAGTAATCGTTAAATCCTGATTATACTTCAAAAATACAAATCTCTTTTGTTTTTAGCCATTCATGTCCTATGCCAAACTCAAATAGGTGAGCAACCCTAGAGTAAATAGCCCAAGTGTACCTAAATCAATGTCCAAGTAAAGGAGAGTAAGTGAATGTACAAGTGATTGTATCAATGTATGTTTGCTTCTTTTATTTTGTTTTTGTATTTTAATTTTTTAATTAGTTTTTTATATTTTTAACTAATATAATAAAATGAAAGGAAAAGATAATGAGTTGACTAAGAATTACAAAAAGGATTTAATTAATATTTACATAATATTTTTTAATTTAGTGGTTAATTTTGAATTATTTTTATATTTTAGAATTTTAGTTATTTATAATAATATAAAATAAACAATAAAAACAATTTAAAATATGTATATAAAAGGAAAATAAAGGTTTTACAATATAAAATATTTGGAAAATAAAGCAAAATATAAATAAATATATTTTATTTTTTCTTATTTTTAAAAAATTTAATAATTTTTTAAAATATATAATAGATTAAAAATAAATATAAATAAAGGTTTGAAATTTTTAAAGGCAAAAGAAGGGGATTTTCAAAAATTAAGCCCCTAAAATTTCCAAAATTTACTTTACTATGTAATTTATATAATAAGGTAACCAATACTTAATTTTATTTGTCTTTTTAGAAAATAAGAATTTTTAGTGATTTTTGGTAGCTTCTATGTTTTTTTATTTTAAGATTATAAAAGCAATAGGCAATGAAACTAAAATTATCGAAGTGGTCTATATGCAAGGAAGCTACTCTAACTTTTAATTTTTTATAAATTATAGGAATAAAATAAAATCATTAAGCACAAATCAATATGGAGTTTATTAATTTTTAAAATGTAAACCCATTCCAAATATTATGCAAAAATTGTACAATGTATAAGAGACAAAAATGAGGGTATTTTTATTTTCAAAATAATGTGATGGTCCTTGAATAAAAAACACCAAGAAATTCATGAGTTAATTCGATTCAGACTTAATTTTTTTTATAAAAAGCAATAATAAAAACAAAGTTGTGCGTGATAATCAAGCACCAACTATCAAAGAACCATATCAAAATATTATAAAGCATGGTTTCATATGGATTTAAAAGAGCTCAAAATGCCATGTAACTTCATAAATTCGTAATCATGAAAAATAAAAGAAACGATGTTTGTTTTCTTCGAAATCATTTCTTTTTTCCCATGGTTAATTAAAATCTATAAATAAAAGATATTTTAAATTTCCTTATATTTCTGTCACAAACACAAAAATATTTTTCTACTTCATATCAATTTTCATGTTAGTGCTAATATATGAAAATTGGTCAACAAAAATAAAAGTTTCTTTTGACCACAAAAATAATTGTGTAAATTGCAAATAAGGACCTCATTTCTACTTTGATTATCGATTGCACCCTAATTTTTCAAATGCAACAAAGAAAGATCCAATCTTCTTTGTCTAAAACATAAACTTTATGTAAGCTTTCATGATCCTTTTATGTCAATGTTAAATACCAAAGTTAAAAGTTAAGTACATTCTTTGTTACATTTGAAAAACGAGGCCCTAGTTAAGAATCAAGATATAGTTGGGTCCCTTTTTTATAATTTACTCAAAATAAATTATATCGCTTTGCAAGAGCAATCCTAAACATAAGCCCTCCATGCACACATCTCAACGTTCAAGCAATGGCATTTTATATGATAGTGGTAGAGCAACATAGGTGTGAAGGTCTTTTTTAATCCAAGAAATAGTCACTAGTAGTATTAAAAGAAAGACTTTACACAAGTTCTAATTAAGGCTAAAAAACATAGATTAAAGGGGAAATTTAAATAGTATAGGAAAACAAAGATGCCGAGAGGGTGTGGAATCGAAAAGATCAAGAGGTTCAGATGTAAATCTATGACAGAAGAATCGAAAGTCGGCGAGGACTTGTCCTGCTCATATGATTTAAACTCTCCTCGTTTGATATGAACTCTCCTCGTTTGCCTATGACAGAACAATGGAGTGACTAGCATGCCCTAGGCAGAGATCCAATCGGTCGGATACATAGATTGATATAGGTGTTGTAAAATATAAATTAAGACGTGGATACAATATAAATGAAGATGTGGATATCCGACTATTATTTGTTATAAAAAAATATATAAAGGAAGACTTAGATACAAATATCAACACATAAGAAAATGGATTACCGCATCCTTAAAAAACAGATGAAAGTGGATTCACACTGATAATATGAACAGTATTTTGCATATTAGCTCAAGTATACATGTATTGAATGGTTCTTACACATGAAACAATAACATTAAATGTATTTATTTCGTAATATTTATATCAAATGCAATGGAAAGGACATGAAAATGTGTTCAAATTTATGCATTAGAGAGGATTTGTCGATATAGTTACTTTATAGATCTGCGTATACCACCCATTTTAAAATGTGGATATAATAGAGGATTCTTTGTGTGTGTGTGTGTGCGTGCGTGCGTGATCGTGCGTGTGCGCTCTTATTTTTATAGAGTCAGCGCATCTGTGCTTTCACTCCACTTATAGAGTCAGAATATGTGCAACCTATTCGGATTCACTTGGCCTTTGCATTGTTAGGGGATTGTTTTCAAAAGCAGCGCAAGTCGTCAGCTTCCTTCTTGACGCTTGTTGCTTTCCCCATTATTCTGTTTTATATATAGAGAGAGAGAGGCGCATGTCTGAAAATGAAACCTTAGATGGTTTATCACCATCTGCCATGTCACTATTACATGGGGTTGAGTCGTTTCAGACTGAAAGCTCTTTTTCCTCATTCTGGGAACCTCTTCAAAGTGGTGCAGTATGCCAAGATCAAGAGAGGTTAGAGCCGTCGGTGAATCCTCGAGATAATTTACGGGGGACTAGCTCAGCCTCAAAGAGATCTTCTTTTTCCCCACTCTACTATGGATGTCGAGTTTGAAAGAGCCGTGGTCGATTGCTTTTCATTCTCTCATTTACCTCGCCCTTTCGGAAATAGAAAACGGATAGTCTGCTATTCCTTTCATAGTCCCATATTTGACTAGCTTGACGCGTGCGCGCGCTATTTTGATGAAATGAAAAAAGAAGAAGTTATGTCTGCGTGTTTGTTTGCTTAAATAAAAAGGAAGGTTTTGTTCATCACTCTCACCATTCAAACCAAAAAGAAAGTGACTCATGACCTAATACGTGAAATAATATAAAAGAAGAGTTCCACCAACAATAAGAATGAGGTTCAATGATTTTTTTCAAACGAACGGGGGAAAGGAATATGTCCTAAATTAATGTGTATTTTTAGTTAATGCGTATTTTTAGCTAAAGTAAATAAAGTATATAAAATTCCATAGTTTGAAGGGGCGGGAGGGGAGAAAAATTCGTATGGGTCGTATGTCTCGAATCTTATCCGCAGCATACGGTGAATGTTTTTGTATTTAGTTATGTATCGTGACAAAGCCGCCTTTTCAAAAGGCGGCTTCCATTTGAGCCAAAATATGAGATCGAACGGTGCATACACACAAGATCCAAAGGTTGCATTTGAACAGGAAGCCGCCATTTGAAGAGGCGGCTTCAATTCACAGCACGGCTTTGGCTCAAATGGAAGCCGCCTTTTGAAAAGGCGGCTTTGTCACGGTACATAACTAAATACAAAAACATGCACCGTATGCTGCGGATAAGATTCGAGACATACGGCCCATACGAATTTTTCTCGGCGGGAGGGGGTTGCAGCAGCGGAGGGGGAAACCCTCGACGACGTAGAAATGGAAGAACCGGAGGGTAAAGGGCCGTGGAGCGCGACGAAGAAGCGTTTTAAATTGCCGAAGTCAGAAGGTGAGGGGACGTTTGGTGTTTCAGATGCGGTGCGGGTGACCATTTGTCCGAGGCATTCCCGGTGATGGACTAACCATGCTTTAGATGTGGTCGTCGGGGCCACCGCCAGAAAGAATGCTCCGTTCGAGGCGGCTGGCTGAAGAAGAAGAGCCCGTTGGTCGCGGACCCAGGGCTTGAGCAGGGCACTTCCGTGCGGCTGGCGTCGTTCTGATGCTGAGATGGGTGCTCTCCTCGTGAAGCTTGCGGAGGGTGCTGGAGGCCCATTGAAGGAGGTCAAGGGAGAGATTGCGGAGAAGTGCCGACACGATCTGGCTGCCGACTGGTGCAGGCTACAGTAGTGGCCATTCTCCTCCATGGACAGATCAGTGCGACGGTGCCAGAATAAACAAGGTGGGTGGGAATTGGTATTGTAACCTCTCCACAGCATATTACATTTCTTGTTCTCTCTCTTTACATTGTTGTTTTGTCCTGCAAATACTTGATCATGTTGTGTCCCTATGACCTTAGCTAATAGTATATGAAGTACATGTGCTTTGTCTTAACTTTTGCTTGTAGTTTTATGATTCTATCCACGAAGAACAATGGGAACAACCAAATAGGACAACCTACTTTTCTTAGTTGTCTAGACTTGTAGTCTAAATTGGGTACAATTCAATTTACAGAAAAAGTTTGGGAATGGAGGTGTTTACTCCATCCGTTGGAAGGACTCAATGGTTCTGTTTGGTTGCTGGGTTGGACTGGGTTGGGTTGGATTGGGGTACACTGGTGTATCCCTCCTTCCAACCTCTTAATCCTCCTCACAGTTTACTATTCACAGGAGTACAGTTTACTATTCATAGGGGTACCTCAACTTGGCTGGGAATCTTGTGACTTCCTTGCACAACTGGTTTATGACTTCCATTTCACATGTCCCCATAGGTCAACTTGGCTGGGAATCTTGGGATTAAAAAATATATACCTTTGGCAAGATGTTAGTATTCGAAAATTTAAGAGATTGCATTGTGTTTGTTGAGAGCATTATGCTTGATTTTATGATCATATATTTTGAGAAGAATAATGCCCAAAAATTCAGTATATATTCGTTGATTAAAGATTTTAATGCTACGAGAGTTCCCTTATTTGAAATTTTTGAAGTACTTTACGAATGTGTTTCATTTTGCCTCAATTTTTATAAGGGATATTTACATCCATAACCCTGAGTAATTTTATAATTATATACATAACTCTGGATAATCACGAATTACACCCATGACTCTATATAAATACTTTGTTTTACACTCATAACTCTCTGTTAGTTTAGTTCATTAGCTCAACCAAATGAATGGGTTAATGTAATCAATCCATGATCTAACGGTTGAGATTAATCTAAAGTAAAAAGAAAAATAACCCACCCCCTGGTCCAACACATACAACGATGTGGCTCTCCGTTGGGGAGGGGGGAGGTAGGGTTTGATGATGGGGGGGGGGGGGGGGGGTCTTGCATATGACAGTGGGGAGGGAGTGTGCTTTGCGGCGGTCAGGTGGGGGTCGACAGGGGCTTTGAGGTGGAGGGCCGCAATGAGGGTAAGGAGGTGGAGGGCGACATCGAGGGTAGTTCAAGGGCTTGCGGGGAGGGTGGTGCTTTGAGGTGGAGGGCCGCAAGGGGAGGAGGAAGCGGGTGGTCTCGTATGTAAATAATGGGAACTTAAAAGGTATAAAATTATAAAATATTTGACGAATATTGTCATATTTACGGGAAATTGGATGGAGTTAACACGGGGTTATGGGTATAGCAGTTAAGCTCTAATTAAAGTCATATTTTACTTCTTTTATCACGTCCCCACCTTGATTGATTTTCTGGTTCTGCCCTTGGGGCGTGGACTATGCCATGGAGGTGCGATGAAGGTGATCAATAGACCTTGGAGGGCGGGCTCCCTGAGGAGTCACGGGGGAAAATCGTGGGGAGGAGACCAAGATTTATGGATGGAACATGTGGAGGTGACGACCTGAAGTGGAAATTGAGGGTGGCAGGAGTTCCACTTCGGTGCCGGAATTCGGAAGTGTTGCGGGAGGTTTTAGCACATATGGGCGAGGTTGTGGGGGTTGACGAGCACCATCAGCAAGTGGTCGGGAGAGGGGTCTGAGATGGTGGTGGAAGTTCGGGGCTGCAAGCTTTCATCTCCATCGAAAGCATATTTGAAGATAGGGAGGAGGGTAGTTCCTTTGTGGCTAGTGGTGCTGGAGGAGGAACCTACATGCTGACGCTTTAACGACGTGAGGCAGGTGATTACGGTGGTTGGCGAGGAGGGCCAAGGCCAATGATGGCGACGGATTGCTCAGGGGACGCGAAATTAATAGTGGGCACTAAAGGAGGAGCGACGCCCCCAACCGGGAGAAACTCTGGTGTCATTGCCTCCTTCCTAAAGGCAATTCTATTGGGATCATCAATGGTGCTGTCTACTTTGGGCGAGGAGCCGAATCGCGATCCGTCGAACCTGTTTGGCGGTGGGGACTTGCTTCTTCACTCAAACTTGTGTGTACCCTACGGATGCCAACGGTCGGATATGGATACGCATATAGATACTATCATATCCCTATCCGTTTTACAATACGAATACGGATGTGGATACGGATATTGGCGGATATTAAAACTATCTTACCATATCCTTAAAAAACGGATACGGATGTAAAACGGATACTGATCGCAAACTAGTAATGTTAGAAATACTCTATAGAATCGACTTAAATATATAAGAATTGGGTGGAAAAATATGATATTAATTTACTAAATGTGTTTCTATCATAAAAAGTATATAAATATGGTAAAAGGAGGTAGAGAAATATGTTATATATGGTTAAAAATAAATCTATGACTATATTTATATACTAAAACGGATATACGGATACGGATGTTTGTGGATATCAAAATGATATCCATATCCGTATCCATTTTAAAACGGATACGGATACGGATGTCAAAATCAGTATAAAACGGATATGGTGACGGATCGGATATGGATATATCCGTATCCGTTTGCATCCCTAGTGTACCCTATTCGGGCACAACCTTTTGCCCGTCTACAAACTTAGAGGAGAAGCTTTTCAGATTTGACAACATGGACTCGGACCGAGCAGTGATTCTCGTGGAAGACCTGATTGAAAGCTTGGACGCAAGATCGCAAGCTTCCACAATAGGGTTGTAAACTGTTACATATATATCCGTATCCGTTCCGTCATCGTATCCGTTTATACAAATTTTGACATTCGTATCCGTATTCGTTTTAAAATGGATACGGATATGGATATCATTTTGATATATGCAAATACTTGTCAGTATCCGTATATCCGTTTTTGTTTATAAATATAGGCATAGGTTTATTTTTAACCTTATGTAACATAATTGTATACCTTCTTTTACCATATTTGTATAATTTTTATGATACGAACACATTTAGTAAATTTATATCATGTGTTTTCATCCAATCGTATATATTAAGTCGATTCTATAGAATATTTCTAACATTACTCGTATGCGATCAGTATCTATTTTACATCCGTATCCATTTTTTAAGGATATGGTAAAATAGGTTTAATATCCATCATCCATTCATATTCGTATTCAAAACAGATAAGGATATGGTAATACTATATCTGTATCCATATATGTTTCGTTTGCATCCCTATTCCATAGGACCTGCAGTGGCTACGATGGGGGGGGGGGAGGGTTGGAGGAGATTGTGACATGATAGGGACTCTTTCTGTCCACAACTGGGGAGCCAGAAGGTTGCGAGGTGTCAACCTAGAAGAAGTCGTGGATGTCAAGAGGAGATCTTAGGCATTGCCTGGAGGCTCTTCTAGGTAGAGTGCGGGGATTGGATGTGTTTTTGCAGAAGAGGGCATCGACTATTTCACGTCGAGCAAAGATGAAGAAGGGCACCACACACATGATACAGGCGAGGCATGTGACGGAAGAGAACAACTTGCAAGGGATAGTCCAAGGCAATAGCCAACAGATGGCTTTTAGTTTGAGGAAGAGGCAATGGGAGGGTGATCTAGAGCGGGAGACGATCCAACTCGAGTGAGGTTTAGTGAAGGAGGGTGATGAGGAGGTGACGATAGGGCTAGAGGCGGGTCATGTTGTTTCCTAAGAGGGGTTTGGCTTTGTGGTAAAGAAGATGCAAGTGGGGATGCCAATCCTAAGGAGGTGTGCCCAAATCATGTTACCCGAGACTTTGAATTGGCGGTTGTGCAGAGTGAAGCTCATGTGGTGGGGCCTTCCCACCGGTTACTAAATGAAGCTCCTTTCATGGAACGTGCGGGGGCTAGGCCAACCTGAGAAGCAGTTGGTGATCAACTCGATGTTGGCAGTATGGAAGGTAGATGTTGCTTGTTTACATGAAACTAAAATCGATTCATGGGAACCGGTGAAATAAGGTTCCACATCGGGACCTCATCTCGGTGAGTTTAAAGCGGTTTTTGTGAATGGTAGTTCATGGGGTATTGTGATTGCTTGGAATTGGGATATCTTCGAGTTGGAGAATAAAGCTTCCAGTGGGATATCTTCTAGTTGGAGAATCGGGGTATTGTGATTGCTCATATCTGCGGAGGCTTTGGAGATGGTCAGCTTGCCAGTGGAGACTTCTCTTCCTAGATCGCACTCGGATTATGCCGCTTTGTGTTTGGATGCTTGCAGCAGTAGAGGAACATCTTCCTACTTCAGATTTGAACGTTGTTGGTTGGTGGAAGAGGTATTCTGTGACATGGTTGACTCCTTTTGGGGGTGGATTGGAGGTGGAGGGTTCAGCTACAGTGAGATCCTCCAAGAAGTTGGCTGCTCTACGATACAAATTGGTGGAATCCAGAAGGATCTCCGAGGCAGAGTGTGACTTGAGGAGTGTGGGAGCCCATATCAAGATGTTGAGACTAGACTCACTGGAGAACACCAAGGTTTTAGATGAGGAGGAGATGCTTAACCGAGGGTGGTGCATAGGATAATGGATGAGGAGGATAGGAAGTGCGGGATCAAGTGGAGGAAGAGGCCGTGGCAGAAGTGGCTAAAGGAAGAGGATGCTAACACTAGATTATTTCATGTGATGACAAGTGGAAGAAGGAAGAGGAACCAAATACACTCAATTGAGGTTGGGGAGGAGGTGTTTCATGGGGAGGAAGAAGTGGCAAGGGTAGTGACGGGTCACTTCAAAAACATCAGCAGAAGATGGTCATTTTGTGGGACGTGGTGGATGGGTTTGGGAGTGAACTCCATTTTGAAACTTGATGCGGAGCTGTTGACGAGGCCGTTTGACTTGCAAGAGGTTCGAGAAGCCATCTTTGGACTGGACGTGGAAGGATGCCATGGCCTAGAGAGTTTTCCTATCTTCTTTTTTAGGGAGTTTTGAGAGTTATTGCCGAAAAGGTGATGGGGGTGGTGGAGTTTGCATATGGGAACTTTAGCTTTGATCGACTCAACAAGTCATTGTTGTTTCTGCTTTTGAAGAAGGATGAGGCGACAAGGGTGGGGGATTATCGACCCATTACTTTCTCCGATGTGATTTACCCAATGGTTTTTTATCCAGGAGAATGTGTGGCAGACTGCAAACGGCTCTGGAAATGGAAAATATAAGCTAGAGTAAAATATGTATGTTGTTGCTCAGAAGGGGAAGGTTGTTGACTGGGAAGGGGTTGTCACGTTTTATTCTGACGATTGACCCCACTTGCTCGAGGTTCCAGGAGGTGGAGGATGGCGATCACTTGTTCTTCAATGCCGAAGCTTGAGGGAGGCGTGAGACCTTTTTGGAAACCATGCAGTGCATTTGAATGGTACCTTAGATCTTTGGGGGACCATCGGGGCAGAATGGTCAGGCACGGAGAAGAAGAGATCGGAGAAGAAGAGATCTGAGTACGTGGCGATGATGTGGGCAATCTAGCTGGCTAGAAACAGAGTGGTATTTTGTCATGATTGATTTTATGCCGAGAATATTGCGGTGCCTGCTAGGCCGCTGACCGAGAGTTGGAACTTGTATATTCTTCTCTTTTATTCTTGTTATCTAGTAAAGATATGTATTCTTATTTGGTGATTAATGGTGAAGTTTTTGTGCACACACATCCACTGTCGCCCACCTCCTCCGACCTCCTCCTTCTCAGGTCCTCCGTTAACGCCCTCCTCCTCCCTCGACCTCCTCCTTCCCAGGTCCTCCGTCATTGCCCGCCTCCTCCCCTGACATCTTCCTCCTCACATCCTCAGTTGTCGTCCTCCTCCTCCCTTGACCTCCTCCTCCTCCCCAGGTCCTCCCGTCGTCGCCCACCTCTTCCCTTGACCTCCTCCTCCTTCCCATGTCACATGTCGTCGCCCACCTCCTCCCCGACGGTGATGGGTTTCTATGGAAGAGAAGAAAAGGAGAAGAGAAGGAAACGGAATGGCATTTTTTTATTTGTAATTATCTTGAGTATAAAGGGTAAAAATGGATGGATTCCATCAAAGTTAACGGAAAAACGGATGAGCGTTAACACAAGATCATGTCATGTCATGTAACAGTTAATCATTACTCGAGATTCTTGTTGTAATTCACAATTGCGCAGATTACTCAATTATGAGTGTAAATATCCTTGTATTCACCCAGTTGGTTATTGGTTTACCCATTATCTACCTCCTGCTTGGGATCTCGGGTTAGCATTGATGACTTGGGTTTCATATATTCTTTGTTATATCTAACAATCTTAAATAAAATAGTTGATATCAAAAAGTATTCTAATGATAAATATAAGGGATATTTACACCATAAACACAAACTTTTGAAATTACCGGACAACCCTAGCGTATTTTATATTTACCCCATAACCCCTACAGTATTATTAACTCTTATACAATGACCATGTGATTAACGCACACCCATTTGACCATCAAAGTGGATAAATTCTGTCAAAAATCATGATATTTACCTTTTTTGTATCAAAATTATCATAAAACCTTTTCCTTCTCCTTCCTCCCCTCTTTACTTTAGAAGGAAGCAATCACTACCATTCCTCCGTCAACGCCTCCCACCACAATTCCTTCCTCCCCTCGTACAAACAATATCACATCATATCACATATCTCCTCTAACTATTCAAGAACTTGATATTTACAAAAGGATTACCTATTGTTTCAACCCTTTGAAATTTGTTTCGTAGGATTACCACATGGACTCAAGTCTCGTAGGGAGTTTAGGTCAGTTAACATGAGCAACAAGGGTACCGACTGAAATAAAACACTTACCGGACCATCCATGCAAAATCCTTATATCTAGTTGGAAGCTACACCAAGAATTGAAGCCTATCCACCTAAATGGAAGCTCACCCACAATGCACGACAATCAAATCCTTATATATATGATGCACTTGTATCCTTCCGTTTATTATCGTACGTCCTTCCCAACAACGAATACTACCTCACGTCGAGAAGTTTGAGGTCATGTACATCACTGTTTCTTCTGCGACAGCATCACCATCCTCAAGAACTGCAATTTGGATCCTTAATACCGAAGATGAGGAGAATACTCATGCAAGGTATGCCACAAGATGGTAATTTTCATGCTTTAAATAGATTTCGAAAGCATCCGAATCATGATAGTAAAAGCAAAATGAACCACCCAAGAACAGAAACTGAAATTAAAACGCATCATATTCCTGTTTTCAAACGCCAATCTTGACATCGCAAATACCATCACCAGTTCGAGAGGGTCCCTCGGCAAATAAAATAATAAATGCTCGAAGGAATTAGCAGGAGGGCCGCAGCTAGGTTTCAAAGATCCCTCACACCTCCGGTTACGCAAGTTTACAGTCACTTGAACCAAAGAGCATACAGGGCAAAGCTCGACTCGAAATAGACAACACTGAATGCAACCTTAGATGATTAAATATCATAATCCCGTGAGCGAAGATCAACGCTCAGCAGTAAAACATCACCCTCTTCACGTTATCCTTCAGCTGTGGAAGGGGTCTTACAGCACCTCCACAAGTACCTCGAGTGGAGCGACCTGCTGCAGAGCTACCACGACCTGCAGTCGTACCGCTAACCATCGAGCCACCATCAGATGTCTCTGGCTCCATGTAGAACCGCGCACGGAAAGCGGCTAGATGAGCATAGTAAGCCGGGGGCACTGCAGAAAATAGAAACTCAGTAAAAAATCCATCTGCCACTATGCATGGATACTGCAAAATGGTAGAGTTCGAATGCGTACCAACTGAGACGGATCGAGTGCATCTTGCATACCTGTATTGAAATAAGGTAAGAACACGAGAAAGGGAACGCAGAGGCAATATATGGGTATATGCGACACTTACGTGTAACACAGATTGTTCGTTAGGGACTGAAGCCCGTCAGCAGAGAAATTGTTTTCATCCCAAAGAACATGATAATGAGCAGGGCGACTCGTACCCTTGCACAAAGAGAGAACACGTCACAAAGAGAGAAACATCCGCAAAATATCAAAGAACAAGAAGACCAAAAAGTGCGACTAAACACGAGATTCCACACCAAGCCACACAACAGATGGATCTTTCATAAGATCCAATTACCGAATTACTCCACCCTTAAATATTCTCAACAATTAGCTAAATGGATATGACTTCAAAAAAAATTAGCTAAATGGATAGACTTATAACAGTTGGAAATTACTTGTATGCCAGCGTGACTGCACAAGTAAAAGTCAAACTCAGTCGGGTGACAAATCTTTGAGTCGACAACAGTACCTGAGATAAGGAGTAGAAAAGCATCGTAATGTTAGCAATTAGAAGAACATGGGGATGCTTTAGTAATTTAATAAGCATGATTCAGAAGTGTCGATGCAACTGACCAGGTAAGATGTTTCCACTCCTGTCAACTGAATTGGCATCTCGATGGTCATTGGCGAAGAGACGTGTGTGATGACGCTTTTGGACTACCACGAATGTAACAGGCGGTTGATAATTAGCCTCCAGAGATGCACAGGCCTGGGATAAACAACATGAATGAGAATGTTGATATGTTCAGATATTGATCGAGATATATCAGGTGATCTGCAAGGGTCGCATAGCACAAAGACCTTCCTAATCGCATCGAGTTCATACAGCAAGACTTGGTAGAATTGTCCTTCACTGACACCATCCCTGAAAGAAATTAATAACCAACGCATGAAGCTCCGAATAAGTAAATAACAAGAAATCTGAAATTCGAAGTTTAGAACAGGACTTTAGATAATTACCTATAAAATATGATTCGTTGAGGCTTCTGTCCAGTAGCTCTATTAAAAGATATCAGAAGCTCCCTGAAATTTTCTGGCTTCATAAATAGAAGGAAAATAAATCTCGCGGTGCCCAAATAATTATTTTTTAGGAATATAACATACTTTATCATGCCACCGCTGACCGTGCCCCTCTGTGGATCCTGCCAAACTTTGAAAAGATCTTGAATCAATTCTTGCCTATGTGCTTGAGCACAGACTAGACCCGCATATTTCGTGACCTCTGGCCAGTCCTGAGAAGCAACCACCTGCACATCCATGAATAGCATATATTCTCAGCAGTTTACAAGATCTCCAATTGAGGATTATGCCCATTGCATTATTTGGAGCCTAATATATTTCTAACAATGGCATCCAGACAAAATATTACAGCAGCAATGGAAGGGCTGGAGTCCTCCCCTGGATGAGGATGCGTGACATCAGCACCAAAAATGATAGTGGGTCTATCGCTGACAAGTGGTATACGCCGCCTTAGTGCATCTACAAGTACTGTGTTTCTTCCCCCAACCTATCAGTGAAATTAGATAACAATAGTACGCGGGATTACTGATAGAAAACATAGAAAGACCTCATCATTAGCATCCGAAAATGCAAACACATTTACATACCTTCACATTAATTTTCAAAGCGACGTTTGCAAGATATTGTTTATTCATCTTGAACACGTGCTTGGTAAGACAACATTGTGAGACCACTCCAAGATCCGTTTCACAAATGCGTTTAAGGTCACCTAGATGAAGGTTTGGATGTATACTATCATTTGAAAAGCAAAAGCAAATGCAGAGCATCCATACTCCAGTAATAACAGAATAAAGCACATCAAAGGTATAATTTACCATATAAGGAACCATTATTGTCAGGTAAAATGACAATAAGCAGGTCTAGCTTCTTTCCCTGGGTTTGGAGTTTGGTCATGGCTTCAAGGTAGCGTGCCTTGAGAGCCTTTTCAACATGACCAGGATGGGAAGTTAAAGGAGGCAAGACAGGCTCAAGATTGAAATCCTGCAAATTAACATCGCATAAGATGAAACAAGCAGTGTGAGGTCACGGAATCAATGAATATATAAATAATTCAAAAACAGACCATGCCAGAAGTTTGACACATTTGTGCAAGCTCAAAGCAGAACCCTCGAGCAATACTGTCCTGAACGCTTCTAGAGAAATTGATGCAAATCCAATACTGAACCCTTCCTCCATCAACCATTTTCTGGGGAAAAACAAAAATGCATAAATGCTAGAATCTGCAAGATTATCGTGCTAATTAAGTAGGACTGCAAAATATCTGGAAATAAAACACAATGGTAAGCCTTGACAAAAGTAATATGCATGATCCCAATAGAAGACTTTTTATCTGAGCTCACAGCTTAGGGATCAGACAAATTAAACGTGCCCTTAAAAAGGGATCTGAAGGCAAAACAATATTGCAACAGGTAAAACTCTTTTCAAAAAATCAGTGGAAAATAAACAAAATGGCGAGGTCTTGAAATACATCACGTCAATAAGACAGCATCCATGCCTCGAGTTGTGCACCTCAGGCATCATATCACCAAGTTGAGGCATACGTCTCGCCCGTAGGATGCCAAGTTGCAAGCCTCAATTTTAAATATTTAAGTGGTGTAAGGTCTATTGGGGCAAAACCAAACTCATTTGTGCTATTTATGATTGAATACTTTATTACATTGTTTTTCGTTTAAACATAATACTGGTTGGCTAGATGTACTCCTCTTTCATTGTTAACGATGCACTAATGCTGATATTTATCTGGTTTAATGCTGTGGGGGGAGGGGCCCGATATCCCTTCGCACATTTTTAAAAAGAGAGCGAGAGGAAGAAGAGGAGAGTGGTTTGGGCTCACGAGCTGCAGCAATTTTTAAAAAATGGAAGGAAAAGTGCAGAGATAATTATGTAGTCTGTGTATTGTTTATGATATTTATATTTTCGTGGTTGCATCTTATGTAATTTATCCATGGGCTTTCTTTATATAAGAGAGCCTAGGGTTCTTTGGAATATAGAATAACTTTTTCTACCAACATGGTATCCGAGAAAAAACCCTAAAACCCCTTTACCTTCTCCCCCCCCCTCTCTCGTCGGAACCCGGTACCTCAGCCACCTCGCCGCCCCTCTCTCCCGCAACCCAACACCTTGCCCCCCCCCCCAATCTTCTCGCCAACCTACCCCAGCCGACCCCTCACAGCCTCGTCTCGCCAGCACCACTTGCCGACTTACCCTAGTCGACCCACCCCAACCGGTCGCTGCCCCAGCAGGCCCCACCCGTAGCCGCTCCACCCTCCATCTATATGGATTTGAGTGCATAAAGTCTACATATGCACTCAAATCCTATGAAGTCTATGTAGACACTTGTCTTTTGGTCTACAATCCCTAGTTCTTTATCTCCAGCGATATGTCAGAAGACAAGATCGATATACCCTCCATAAGCACGTTCAAAGGTCCAACGCCAATAATCAAGATGGATGGGACGAACTATGAGCTCTGGGCGATGCAGTTCGTGAGCCTCATGAAGTCGAACGGTAAGAAGCACATTCTTACCGAGGAAGAGTTGTCAAGAAGATTGGGATTTATGCCTCTTGGGAGGCTGATGATTCGTACGCCAAGATATGGCTTTCAGGCACATTATCGACGGAGATTGCTAATGATGTTCTCCATCAACCCACCGCTAAGGCGATGTGGGACATACTCGCAGCAACATATTCACAAGTGAGAAACGAGATCAAGATCTTACAGCTCCAACACAACATATTCACAATGAAGCAGAATGGGAGGCCACTTCATTCATTGTATACATCCCGACAGGGGATGTTTGAGAAACTCTACAGATCCCTCTCACGACCACTCCTGAGAAGCATAAGACATTTAGAAATGCTACCATGGCTGGGGTCCTGCTTACGGCCCTTGATCCTGAATATGATGTTGCTCGATCACATATTCTTCCCGATGCTACCATTCTTCCGATGGAGGAAGTCTACCAAAAACTTAGTTGCATCTCTGCCTCGTCCAGTGCTTCTACTCCACCACCCTCGACGATGGTTGCTTCCAGAGGGAAAGGTGGTTCTTCATTCTGTGAACGTGGACCTCATGGACAAGGTGGTCATTTTCGCCAACCATGCACTTTTTGTCATCGCACATGACATGTTGAGGATATATGCTATTCTAAGCATGGATTTCCAGCCTTGGCACGAGTAAACGAGCATGGTGCATCCCTGTCGGCATCTACTTCGGATCAGAGGATCGAGGAGCTCATTACGATATTGCGAGATATTATGCCTCCCGTATCTACAGATTCTGCTAGTATGCCACTGCGAGCACCTTAGGTAGTGCTTTTCCATCATGTTATAGTTCTGATGCCTTAGATTGGATTATGGACTCTGGTGAAACACATCATCTTTACCGTGACAGAGATAGACTTACGTCATACAGGGAGATTCCACATGGCGGTCAGTGATAATAGCTAATGGGACTCATTCACCCATTATTGGAGAGGGGGGGATTACTTTGTCGCCTTCCATGCATCTACAAAATGTTTTACATGCCCCTGATTTTTCGATGAGCTTAGTTTCTATTAGTCAGATTACAAAGGATTTGCACTGTTGCGCTATATTTGACCCATCATCTCTTATATTTCAGGACATTCTAACGGGCAGGGTGATTGGTTGTGATTCTGAGCAGGATGGTCTTTATCGCCTGGTCCGGAATTCCTATGCTAGCGTCTCCTCTTATGCAGACGGATCAGTCTCTCTGTATACATGGCATCTACGCTTTGGTCATCTCCCTCTTCAAAAGATGTGTCATCTCTTGCCTCAGATATCTCCGAGTTCTTCCTTCCGGTGTGAAGCATGCCAGTTGGGAAAGCACCATAGAGCTAGCTTTCCTAATCATCAGTGTCGGAGCAGCAGCTCCTTTTTTGAATCACTTCATGTCGATATTTGGGGTCCGAGTCGTGATCCTGATCACTAGGGACACATGTTTTATCTTGTGGTCGTTGATGATTTCACTCATTTGTCAAGGGTTTTTCTCTTAAAGAATAAATCTGAAGCAGGAGATGTTATCATGAATCTTATTATACGAAGTGCAAAATGTCTTTTTTCCTATCATGTGAAATACGTTCATACAGATAATGCTTTGGAATTTTGCACTCGATCTCTCACATTTTTTCATCAAGAGGTATTATTCATCAAACCACATGTGCATACACATCTCAACAAAATGACGTTGCAGAGAGAAAACACCGTCATCTTCTTGATATTATTTGAACCTTGCTTATCAAGAGTTGCGTACCTATTTCTTTTTGGGGAGACGTTGTCCTTACAGCTTGTTATCTTGTGAATCGTATGTCATCCTCTGTACTTAGTGAGAAAATTCCTTTTTCCGTTGTTTTTTCCTGACAAGGAATTATTCTCACTTACTCCTCGTGTTTTTGGTGTTGTTGCTTTTATTCATCAGTTGTCTCTTGGACTTGGCAAGCTCTCGCCAAGGGCTATCAAGTGTGTTTTTGTGGGTTACTCGCTGACTCGGAAGGGATATCGTTGCTATGATCCTGTAAACAGGAAATACTTTATCAGTGTTGATGTCACATTCTTTGAGTCTGTTATGTACTTCTCACCTGCAGGTGAGAGGTTGGCCTTATTATCGTCTAATGACGAGGTTTATGTTCCTCATCCTATTTTGAGTCCACTAGCGTCTATTCTCGTTCACGTGGTCACGCCGACATCTTCTCCAACACCACCACCGCCGCCACCGCCACCAGAATCACATGTCTCGCTATTACCTAATATTATACACGTCGATTAGGTCCTGCTCATGTTGCACATCAATCATCCAGCATGCCTAAGATATGTCCAGATGTTATTACTAATGGTGGGTCGTATAGTGTGCATGTGCGGGGTTCATCATTGCAGGAGGAATGTGAATCGGCAAGTGTTGTGATTGATGATCTGAATGTCCCTATTGCTATACAGAAGCAGAAACACACTTGTGCTTCATATCCTCCCTCTTGCTTCTCAAGTTTCTTTTCACCGTCTCACGTAGGACTTTTAGAGGTTGGTCGTGGCTTTGTCATCCATGAAGATACTACGGAATTATCAAGATGCCTTTAAGATTGATTGCTGGTGTTGTGCAATGGAGGAGGAAATGGCCGCCCTACAGTCACGGGGTACATGGAGCTTGGTTCTCGCTCCCTCGGGAGCATCAGTTGTTAGCTGTAAATGGATATTCACAGTTAAGTATCATGGAGATAGCAGTCTTGACTGTTACAAGGCAAGGCTAGTGGTGTGAGGTTGCACTCAGACATATAGCATGGATTATATGGATACCTTCTCTCCAGTTTCCCGTCATTCCACTCTTCGTGTTCTCCTATCAGTTGTTGTAGTACGTGATTGGCCCTTGTTTCATCTTGATCTTAAGAATGTGTTCTTGTATGGCGACTTGCAAGAAGAAGTCTACATGCAGCAGCCTCCGGGGTTCGCTACTGAGGGGCAGAATTATATGGCGTATAGACTACATAAGGCCATATATGGTCTTAAACAAAGCCCAAGGGCGGGGTTTCAGAAGCTTTCCCATCTAATTGAACAACAAGGATTCAAGAGATCAAATGCAGATCACTCGTTGTTTGTCCAGAGAACTCCTAGAGGTACAGTGGTCATCATGGTGTATGTTGATGACATTTTGATTACAAGAGATGATACTCAGGTGATAAAGATGACAAAAGCATTTTTGTGCCGTCAGTTTGTTACGAAAGATCTTGGTACTCTACGATACTTTCTGGGGTTGGAATTTGCTAGGAATGCACAAGGTCTAATGATAACCCAAAGGAAATATACTACAGATATTCTTGTTGAGATGGGCATGGTTGGGCGTAGATCCTCAACTACTCCTATGGACTCCAGCATGAAATTATATGACAACAATGGAAGTTAACAGAAGGTGTAGAGAAATGGTGGGTAAGCTTCTGTACATTAATATAACTCGACCTGATATTGCCTTTACAGTCAGTCAGGTGAACCAGTTCATGGAACAGCCGAAACAGGTACATATGGACGCCATATATATGATACTAAGGTATCTAAAATCGTCTCCAGGCACAGAGTTGCTGTTTAGAAAAGAAATAAATTTGTCTATCTCCACTTGTGCGGACGCAGATTATGCAGGACGCCCTAAGGAACGGAAGTTTACTTCGGGCTTTGCAGCTTTTGTGGGCTGCTCTCTAGTTTCTTGGAAAAGCAAGAAACAAACAGTTGTGGCTAGATCTAGTGGTGAATCTAAATATAGGGCCATGGCACAAGCAAGTACGGAGATGATTTGGGTTCGAGCTATACTAGAAGACTTGCATATAAATGTACCTCTACCCATGCAGCTACAGTGTGATAATCAAGCCGCATTGTTCATTGCCAATAATCCTACCTTTCATGAAAGAACTAAACATATTGAGGTAGACTGCCACTACACTAGAAATATGATCCAGAAGGGTCTGATTTCTACTTCACATGTTAGTTCAGGGGAGCAGACAACCGACATCTTCACCAAACCATTACACAAAGGACCATTCCAGAAGTGCTCTTCCAAGCCGAGCATGATTGATAGCTATGCTCCATCTTAAGGGAGAGTGTAGAGATAATTATGTAGTCGGTATATTGTTTATGCTATTTCTATTTTCTTGGTTGCATCTTATGTAATTTACACATGGGCTTTCTCTATATAAGAAAGCCTAGGGTTCTTCCGGAATATAGAATAAATTTTTCCACCAACAAAAAGGAAAGGAAGTAGGTCGTGGCTAAAAGGAGGGTCAAGAGTTTTAGGTCAATTTAGGCCATGAGTTTTGAAATATAGAGGCTACCAAACAAAAAAGAGAGAGAACGACTTATTTTTAAAAAAAATCAATGATGAGCTTTCGTTTTCCAATTCATTTTTCTCCCAACTTTGCGGTGTGTCATCTATTACGACCACTATGGGAGAAATGAGGAGCATTATGTAGAGTTCTCTAATTCATATTTCAGACATTACTAGTTCGAGGCGCACATATGAGATCATTTATTTGAGAGGTCCCCATACTCTTAATTTAGGCACATGATCTTCATGAGGACCAAGTATGTCAGAGACCTATGTTAGAGGCTCGATATGTAGAGATCCATAGAGATTCTAGAGTAGAGATCCCTTTCTCAAAGCCAATGTGGATGAGACCCAGTTCTCCGACGAGGAAACTCAATTTTAGACACCAATCTCCATTGCAGTACGAGATCCTTCGAGGTTTCTACAAGAGAGAACCTACTTCGAGGCCCCTATGAGAGAGACATCTTCAGAGTTTGTTTGGCCCTTTAGAGAAATGAAGCAGTTGCAGGATAGCATCCTCTGACGAATAGACCCATTCAGTTCGAGAGACTCAAATCATACTCTAGTCCTATAGTTCCTCCTCACTAGCAAGGCATGAGAAATGATATCCTCAGAAGGCAACCAATAGAGTATGCATTGAGTTGATATTGTCCGTAGTATCTTGTTTTGACTTAGAATGATTTTTTCTATTTGTCCAATATGAGCATTGCATGCTACAATTTTGAGAGGAGTGCTAAAGTGTGCATTATAGATGGGTAATTGGATCCCTCTAGGGTCCCCTTACCACACCCACAGGTTTCATCCCACATTGTTAGCAAGTATGATTTGGACTTATTTGTGGGGCCATATAAAAAGCCATACAACACATGTAACAATTGAAAGAATTCAATTTACAAATATGATACTTGAGAGGCCTTCTCTTGTAGTTTCATCCTGCTGCTTATGATGGATGGTTTCATGTAAAATATGAGTGTTCCATGTTTCATATTTTTTTCTTTTATTTGTCCTGATTAAGCCTCTACATTATTTATTTTGTTAGAGTATGAGTCATAGATGGGTAATTAGATCACTCCATGGTCCAATTACCGCATCCACAGGTTTAGTCTCACATCGTTTGTGAGTAGAATTTGGACTTATTGGTGGGGCTATATAAGAAGCCCCACACCACCTGTAAGAGTTGAGAAAATTTAATATACATATACAACCCTTAAAAGGTCTTTTCTCATAGTTCCATCCCGCTCATTGTGGAGTAGGATTCCACATAAAATCCCGGTGTTATTCCACTATTTATATTTCTTTATCTCTGATGCGCTTTCACATTCTCTTTTTCTACAAGACCCAATGCCTCGAGGAAAGTATTTTTAAACCATGGGTCAAACCACTTAGTTCTACAACATGTACGTGTGCCTTGCAATTTAACAATACATCAAAGAATATTCCTTGAAATGTGCAAAATAGTTGACCCAAATAAAGATGAAATATTGTATATTGTTACTTCAAAAATACAATACATATATGCTACTTAATACAACCACTCAACTCTCAAACTAACACTAGCACTCACTTGACATAACACAAGCCACTCAACCTCTTGCTCACTACTTATTCTCTTGCTTGTGGTTCTCTTATGTGTTCTTCGCTTTGAATGAGCAGAAGATATCACAGAAATAAAAAAATGAAAATGATATGCTAAAAATATCAAGTAAACAAATGATATCAAAGAAATAAATAAGATAAAAATAAAATGTGCAACAAAATGTATCTAGTTGCCTTAGTTGATCGGATATTTTTGTTCACATTCATGAAAAACCTCAACTTAGATATTATATGTTTCTTTGGTATTTCTTTGATATCATGTCTAGATGTTCCTTTCTCTCCCAACAAACTACGGAAATCGTGACAGATTGAGAGGAAGAGAGAGATGCAATGCGATCTGCTTTGTTTGACCATTATGAATTTTCAACAATATTACATTGAATCTGATCTCTTTATTACATTTAACTTATCCTTTTACTAATTATGTTTCACTATTATTATATTGTCAATGGAAAAGGTCTAAATCTATGTAAATATATAGGAATATATATAATTAATCTATATAGCAATTAGACCTGGCCAACGGGCTGGGGGCCCGCCCGCCCAGTCCGCTCATGGGCCGGGCTTGGGCTTTGAAATTTAAGCATGGGCCGACCCGGCCCGATGAGCAAAAAATAAAAAATATATAAATATATGTCAAATTATACATATATTAATATGATATGCTTTAAGTTTTTTAATTTATGACACTAGTTTTAAATAAAAATTCAATGAATTACATGTCAAGTAACATGTAAACTACGTATATTAGTTATATAAAGTATAGATGGTATTAATAAAATCATTTATACGTATGAAATACCATTAAAAAAATCAATGGAAAATGACCAAAATGGGCCATGGGGGCCCATGGGCGGGCTTTGGAATGAGGTTTTTTAACCTCGGCCCGTTCGGCCCGGCCCATGGGCCGGCCCGGCCCGCAATTTGGCCAGGTCTAATAGCAATGGGCATGTTAATTGCCTCTGAAGTTCAACTTTCTGAGGTAAATGGGGTCTTCTATTGATGTAAACTCTCCACCATTAACTGTTGTTAGGCATCGGATTATTTTTCCAACTTCATTCCCGACTTCTTATCAAAATTCACTACACTTGGAGAGTGTTGAAAAATAAAGAACATGGAACCAAAATCGATAATCAGAATGAGAAACCAAACAAACATAAACATCTTATTTTACGTGGAACCCTACTTTCTAATGAGCGAGATAAAACTACGAGAGAATACCTCAAAAGGCTGGATCATCTAATAGAATTTCTCAATGAGTACATGAGGTATAGGGCTCCTTATATAGCCCACAGATAGATTGAGTCACACAAATAGTAGATTGATGAATCTCTAATTAATCATATTATATCAATTATTATCCTCTTTGATTAAGCAACTTGATAAAAATCTTCATTAATTCCGCTTAATTACCAAGTGACCCTTTTCATGTAAATAACATTAATTACTATATAAAATTAACCCTTTTTATTTTCTTTATTTTTCATATTTTGTTTCCTACTAAAATTCCAAAAATAGATTAGATAATTGTTTTGTTTCGAAAGAAATTAAAAAGACAAAAAAAACACAAAAGAATTAAATCAAGTGTTTTTAAACATTTAAAAACACTTCCAAAATGTTTGCTTTGTGTATTTGATCTTATTTGGCTTTTTGTCCCACATGAAACTTGTACATCTCCTCGAGATCTACAACTTGCATGTTTTGACTTTTTCATAATTCTACCTCCAATTTCTTTTTGAGTTTCTCTTCATTTCTTCTTTGTCCTTAATTTTCATCGGGTTACATGGCGCTCCCTGGAGCCGCCACACGACCCAGTTCTTCGGCCGCCACACACTCACCTTACTCTATCTTAGGATCTCCTCTTCACGCCTCCATCTCCACCGTTCTTCTCTGCCTCTCCCTTAACGAATTTCCTCCTTCGGATGTGATCCGAGCCGCACTCTCCCACCTTTATCTCAACCGTTAAATGAAGATGCGTCCAACGGCTGAGCTCCCTCGATGTCACCCCTTCTTTCCCCCACCGTGGGATGAAACCCCTTCTTCATCTCAACAGTCGCCTTGTGCCATTTCCCTAGCCCTAAGATCAGGTCAATCAAACTAATCTCAGCCCTTCATGCATGCCTTCTCCTCAGCCCTTGGATCTACTGATCCAGCAGCTGAGGTCGCATCTTCCACCTCTAGCCCTCCCTTTCCCCCACGTAACACACCCTGGTCACTCTCTCTCTCCTTCCTATTTTAACTATCGCACCTCACCACCTCTTCACTTGATAAGGATCCATCCACGTAGCCACATCTCCCCCAACCTTCGCGCAACCATCAAGGCCACAAACTACGCTTTAAATCCTTCGCACGACGTTGCAAAAACTCCCCCTCCACCATCGCAACGCCCGAGCTCCACCACCTTAAATAGCCGTCCTCCTCCTTCATTCATCCTAGTCCACCATTCCACAGGCATAGGCCCAGCTACCCCTCCACCTCTCTGTGACAGAGAGAGGTCGAAGCATGGAGGCAACAACATTAGCCCAGGTGTTGACCCTTGGCTTCAACAGCCAAGTCACAATGGCTTCGCCATCGTTGAGCTATGAGGCACAGCTGTCCCTGACGAGCGACGACCGGAGTGCCTCCTGGTGCTCAACCCAAGCTGCATCCTCCGCCCAAGTTCCATCTTCGATCAGGTAAGCTCCTTCACATATTTTCCCCTTGATTTCTTTGATTTTCCTGTTACCTCATTCCGCTCAGACACCTCTCACCTTTACCACACAACCATGATCTTCGCCGACCACCATGTTCACCTCCTCACTTCCTCGGCAACCTCCTCCATCCCAGGCCATCTCTTTGCCGGAGGCAGGGGAGATCATTCCAGGCCTCACCCTCTCCACTTTCATCTCGCCTTCCATATCCATCACGCTTCGGCTATGTCCCACTAACCTTTTTGCAGGTTCCCCCTCCGTAAGCCAGACTTCGAGCGGAGCTCCATTGTAGAGCTCTTCCTCCAGCGTGGTTACATCGACAGTCCTCTCCAGCTACCCTGGTGGCTTCTCCACATGTCCACCTTCATCATCAGGTGCTCATGGAGCTCCTCAGACCTTCTATGAGCTTAGGCGAAGGTGCGGGAGCTTTGGAAGCATCGCCAGAGCTCCAAACACACCTCCACTCTCTCGACGGAGGATGAAGTCCAGAAGGTACAGGTGTCGTTGGATGGCGCCCCTCCGCCGGCTATCCAACGGTTGTGATGAAAACACGAAGCATTCTCTGAAGCACGGAGGCTCGGTGGGTTCGAGCCCCTGCCGGAAGAACCTCGAGTCACCACATGGCCCGAGGTACCTGCAGCGACATCCGAACCTCCGCCTCGATCCGAACCTAGCCTACGTGCCATACGCATACGGGCTAGGCTAGTTGCATCTATGCCACGTGCCTTTCCCATATTTGCAAATAGGTCCCTCCCTGGTGCACATGCCTCATGTGTCGTGCCTGGGAAAATTGCAAGGGGATCCAACTGGTTTTCATCGACGGACCTACATGTAATATATTATCTTTTTATTTCTATGTTTTCTTTACAATTATGCCCATGCATTATTTTATGCATAACTTGAGCATACGAGCTCTAAATTCAGTGATTTCAATTTCATTTGATTACTAATTTGATACTCTTCATAACAACATGTTTATATTTCCAATTTGATGCATAATTTAAGACGTTAAATTCTAGATGCTCGTTGTATTATTTGCTCCTCATTTTAATGCCATTGGTGGTTCTTTAATGCATCTTTATGCTCCAATCAATTATGAAATTGAATCGCTTTTAATTGTGCAATAATTGAATTATTTTTAGGGTACATTTATGCTTGCATAATCATTTAGCATTGTATAGCATTATACCTCATTTTAATTGCTAAAAAATCAAAATAAAAATTGCATACCTTTCATCGTTGCATTGCATGTAGCCTTATATTTATCATGTATATAATAAAAAAATGTCTTCTCATTTTGCGTGTATCATTATTTAATTATCTTGCATCATCACTTGCATCATTTGATTCATGCATCTTATTGTCTATGCATTTTGTGAAGTGTACATTATGTCTACATATGAAGACCTAGATCTATGATTTTAATCGCTCAAATTTAATCATCAATCTTTGATAAATCGACGAGGAAGCTAGTGTCCCGGTGTTCCACCTTGGTAGACTTGCCAGGTTCTAAATACTTCACAACATTCAAAGATTGTGATTATTGATGATCTAGTTTCTGCCTCCTATACTATAATATATTATTATTATTAAAGAGGCGGATTTATAGTTCACCATAGGTATGGGACTAAACATCTTCCAAGATCCAATTACCCCTCTATTACATAATGTAATAATCCCCTTCAAGTTGGAACTGAGAGTTGCAGCTTGCAACAAAAGGAAAAAATACAAAACATCTTCACATGATACATCTAACAAACAAGAAATAGACACCTACTAGAAGTAGTTGTTGATAGAAGACCTCGCATGAGGATGTATCTACGACAATCAAGTCGTTCCTGTAGAAGAGTCATTGTGACAACCAAGTTGTGCCTAAAGTAGAGTCCATGTAGAAGAAGTCCAACAAGGAGTAGAAGTCAGGAAAAGTCATCCGACGAAGTAATCGATGCTCAATGAAAATGACTGATAGTAGTAGTATGTAGTGTTGGTATGTCAATCGGGAACATGCGGTAGAAGTTTGAGACGATCTCAAGTAGATAAGTCCATTCTGATGTCGGAGATAGACACTCAACGATCGGGGATAGACACCCGATGCAGCGGTTGTCCCCTATGCCGATCTCGAACTAGTGCAAGATTAGACACCTATTAAGCCTCTCCTATTCTTGAATCCAAGATGCCCTCTTCCATTTTCTTTATGGGGACATGGAGTTGGTTCGCTTGTATAGGGACCGAATGATCATGGAAAGACATCCGATGCAAAGATTGTCTTCGTTCAGGAACTACGAGTAGAAGATGATGGGTGCAGATCGCAATCCTGTAGAAACATCTCGAGTAGAAAAAAGATGTCTTGTCCTAATCCCACTTTCTCAAATACTTTGATAGAATATGAATATAGATGATCAAGTTGGGGGAAACAAAACATGTCTCTCTTTTTGTGCTTTTTTGCACAAATATCCTTTTTAGCCATCTCTTTTGTTTATTTTTTTGACTATTTTTTTGTACGCGTGTCTTTTTTGCTTGAAATCATGACCCAAATTGGGCCCCAAACTTCCTCCCTTTTTGTAGTAATAGGGTCCAACAAGGGATCTAACTTTCTTCTTCTTCTCTCTTTTTATAATAAAAGCAACCCAAAAATCATCTATGAAGGTTGCTAGATTGTTCCAAACATGGAAGGCCGTATCTCGATATATCGGCGATATATCGGTATCGACAGGTCACCGATATATCGTTGATATGTCCGATATCGGGTATCGACACGCAAAAAAGGCGAGCTGAATACTGATGTCGGCGATATGGCGTCGATATATCGACGATATATCGGTATCGACATGGTACCGATATCGATATGTCCTTCCATGGTTCCAAATATATTTGAGTGGATTAGCTATAATGGTTCTTTTGCATGAAATTCATACTTCTTATAAATCAGTTAATGAGCTTTACCATATTGGCATCCAGATAAATGGTATCTTCTAGAATAAGTAATTGTTGAGAGTTATTTATATCTTTTCACATTTCGTGTATTTACTTGTCTTTCCATCTATATTATTTAATTTGCCCAACAAGGTTTCTCCTCTCTATATACGAGAACCCTAGGATCTCATGAATAAGCAATTCATTATTTTCTCTCCACATGCTATAAAAATGGTGATCCCATATCAAAGCATGTGCCATAGATCTCTCTCCCTCCACCCGCTTGCCTCAATCGCTCGTAACATGTACGACACCACCCAACGCCGCCACAACCCCTCATAGAGTTGCTCTAAGCTATGCGATCCCTCCCAATCACGTGACAAGCTTCCTTGAGATCACATGCCACCATGGGGATGACCTACTGCAATCGCAGGTAGGGACACAAACGGATGCGGTTATATTCGTATTCGTTCGTATCCGTATTCGTTTTTAAGAGGATATGGATCTTGTTTTTCTAAAACAGGCGAATACGAATACGAATATTGGAAACGAACTTTTTTCGGATACGAATACAAATCCTTACTTAACGAATATGAATACGAAAAATATAACGAATACGATTACGAATACGAATATCCGTTACTTAATGAGTTATTTTTATTTAACTTATTTACCTCATACCTATAGTAGGGTTTCTTCCCAAAAATTTTTCAACACCCACGGAAGTCCCACCCGCCCACCCCCCACGCCTGACCTTCTCTCCTCTCCCAGTCCATACCGCCGCGTACCTCCCCCCTCCGCCTCCAGTTCGGCTACTGCCCCCCCCCCCCCCCCCCCCCCTTTCCGCCGCCCGCAGCCCCTTGCGCCCCCCTCCGTCCCCCCTTCCATCGCAGCCTCTGGCGCCCCCCTGCAGCAGGCCCGCAGCCCCTTCCTCCCCACCCTCTGCCCCCCCTCCACCCAGCCCGACACCGCCCTGCCCCAGCGGCCCGCACCCTTCTGTCATGCCCTTGCCGGTTGCCGTCTGTTCCGCCCCGACGGTTCCTCTCCCTTGCGTTGCGCCACTGCCACCCTCCGCCTCCATTTGCAACCGATCAGGTAAAATTCATATTCTTGTAATGATTTTTTGTGTATGGATTATCTTGTTAGAAAGAATTAGAATATGGTTGATGTTATTAGAAGATTTGTATGGAATGTTTTTGTGTATGGAACTTATTAGAATATGCTTGCTTGATTGTTAATTTCAATGTTTGCAGAAAAATAATGAATACCGACCCATCTGTTGAGAACGAGAGTAATAATTTGGAAGATGCTCAAAAACACTTTAAGAAGCAAAAAAAATGAGATCAGAAGTATGGAACCATTTTGATCGAATTTACAAAAAAGAGAAAATGAAGGACAAGGATGGTAAAGTTGAGGTGGATGTATTGTGGGCTAAATGTAAACATTGTTTCAAAGAAATTCGTCACGATACAAGGGCGGGGACAACACATTTATCAAATCATTATAAAAGGTCCTGCCCAAAAATATTAAAACTTGAGCCTGGTCAGTTGTTGATGTAATCATTCACGAAAGCCGATGGAAGTAGCACACTCATGAGTTACACATTTGATGTTGAACATAGCCAGTTGTTGCTTGCAAAGGCTATTATGGTGCATGGGTATCCTTTCAATACAGTCTCACATGTTGCATTCTGTGCATATATCCATTCCCTTCGTCCACAGCACAAAATTCCATTACGAACTACAATAAGTTACGTAAGATAGTTTACGCTGATGAGAAGAACAAGATCTACCAAATTTTTGAGAATCTTTCTTCACGAATATCTCTCACCATGGATAAGTGGACCGCTTCTTCACAGAACAAGTCTTACCTCTGCATTACAGCACACTTTATTGATGATTCTTGGGAATTGCAAAAAAGAATCATAAATTTCATCAATGTAGATGGGTCAACTGGAGTGCATATTAGTAGCCATTTTTTGTCACGTATGTTTGAATGGAACATCGATGAAAAATTACTTACAATCACTGTGGATAATGACAAGGCGAATGATGTGGCTATCCGCCATATTAAAACTCGACTTGGTGATTCCTTGCCATGCAATGCATTATTTTTTCATGTGAGATGTGTTGCTCATGTCATTAATCTTGTTGTCCAAGATTGACTGAAGGTTATATCAAGTGCAATACAAAGAGTGTGTCTTGGTATTAAATATGTCACTTGTTCACCACAAATGAAAGCTATGCTCAATGAGACAGCACAACAGGTTGATCCACAGTTAAAGAAAAGTTTGGCTTTAGATTGTTGCACGAGGTGGAATTCTACCTACCTCATGTTGGCTAATGTCTTGTAATACAAAGCTGTTTTCAAAACGTTTGGCTTTAGAGATGCCAACTTTGTTCATGCGCTGAGTGATGATGAATGTGAATACGTAAGGAAGTTGGAGGAATGCTTGAAACACTTTTATGATGCTACAAAGTTATTATCTGGGACGAATTATGTGACATCCAATCTTTCTTTGTCGAATTTTATGAAATACAATTGCTTTTTGTGGAATGGTTGAAAAGTAATGATAAGATTATTATTTCTATGGCCACAGTGATGAAATTGAAGTTCGACAAATATTGGGATATGTGCAATCAACTCTTGGTTATTGCCTCTATTTTGGATCCTTGTTACAAGATGAAGGCAATAAAAATTTATTACGCTGATCTTTATCCGAATGATGCTGATAAGAAAGTGACTGAACTTCAAAGTATCGTTAAAAATTTATTTCAGTCATATTCTTCTCTTGTTAAAGATCAAAGGGTTGGATCAAGAGGTGTCAATGCTTCTCTTCCTTCAAGTATTCCATTAGAAAAGAGAAAGAGCATATTTGCTCAAATCATGGATGAAGATGTGGAGCCTTCAAAATCTGAGTTGGATGAATATCTACAAGAGAAGTGTTTGAAATGGAAGGATGATTGTGGAAGCAGCTTTGATATTTTGGGATGGTGGAAACAAAATGTTGGAAAATTCCATATACTTGGAAAATGGCAAAGGATATTCTTGGGTCCCTGTGTCAACTGTTACTTCAGAATCTTCTTTTAACGCTGGCGGTCGAGTAGTAGATGCATATCGCAGCAATTTGGGTGTGGAGATGGTAGAGGTATTAATATGCGGGCAGGATTGGTTGAAAGATGAATTCAAATGTATGACAAATGCTTATAAAATTTTCATTTTATCGTGCATTCATCATATAATGCATACTTTGTTTTTTTAAAATATAGTTACAGCAAATCTTTTGTCTGAACAAGAAGTAGTAGAAGACATATCAAGCATATCCTTTGTCTGAACAAGAAGCAGTAGAAGACATATCAAGCATGCAAAAATTTTCAAGTATAGTTTTCTAATGAAAATATTTATTTAACTTTATATGATACTCTTTTGATTTTCTTTTTTCCATCTTGTAGTAGAAACAAATGAGAGTGTTGCCCAAGAAGTAAATAATGAGAATGTTATAAACGAAGAATATGAGAATGTTGGAAAAGAAGGATATGAAACAAATAGAATGGAAGATGAATTTTGGTATGATTAATTTACATCATAGTTTTTTAATATTTATATAGATTTTATTCTTCAATTATGTTTTGTTCATAGGTGATGCGATATGGAGCAAGTAATTTGAAGAATGTTTTGATTTAGTCATCGATGTATTTGGTTGAATGTTTGTAGACGATTTCTCTCATTGGATGTTATTTGGAATGTTTGTTATTTGAAACTAGACATATTATGCTTTGCTTTACGTCTGCAACTTTAAATTTTTATCATTACGATATTTATTTGTTTCCATCAAACCCTTTTACTGCATTATTCGTTATTATATTATTGTATCATACTAAGTTAAAATTCAAATTCAAGTCATAATATGGAAGTAATGCAGAAGTGATTGCCAAATAATCAGGTACGCTTTTATTTTTTTTTGCAATATTCGTTTGATATTCACATTTGTTCGTATAAGATTCGTATCTGTATTCGTATTCGTATTTTAAGGATATGGATCTTGATTTTTTACATTCGTAGAACATTCGTATTCATATTCGTATTCGTAATATAAAATGAATATGGTTATGGTATAACCTGAATTCGCATTCGTATTCATTCGTTTGCATCCCTAATCGCAAGCCACCCAATGTTGCTGACAACCACGTCACAATGTTGTCAACCATCCAACGTCGTCACTAGAAATCACCATAGTAGTTGTGTTGATAACTAGCGCTACCACCTCTTCCCGTAGGCCGATGTTTGCATCCCAACGGCCTCGCGTGGTCTCCGATGGCCCGATTGTGGGTCATTGCTCCCTAAAAGGGTCTCCAAACGACCTAATATTGGGAGTTTCTCCTGAAATCAAACATGTCGCTATATCTACATGCCCTAGCACGCGATCTTGGTTGATAGGAACAATTATGGCATGAGTATGCACACACAACCGATTTCATATATGCTCGTGCAGATACACTTCATCTGGTCTACATCCCTAATCTTCATTTTCGACATCATGTCAGAGAATAAGGCATGCATCGCATCTTCGAACGCCTTCAAAGGTCCGACGCCTACTGTCAAGATGGATGGGTTCAACTACGATTTGTAGGCCATGCAGTTCATAAGCCTTATGCAGGCCAATGAGAAGAAGCATATTCTGACATGGGAGGGGAACCAGGCGATAAGATTATGGCTACTGCCTCTTGGGAGGCAGATGACTCGTACACGTGTGTATGGCTATCAGGTACTCCAGTTGTGTAGATAGACAATGACATCCTAAATCATCCCACTGCTAAGGCAATGTGGCATATACATCACTTCAAGGCATATCCGAGAAACTACATTCCATGCCTCGTTGCAACGTCATCAGAGCAGCAAAACGCATACAGGAATGCCACAATGGTTGGAGTATTTTTATCATCCTTTGATCTTGAATATTATGATGCACAGACGTAGTTACTTGTGGACGTATACCACAGACTCAACCATGATTTTCAAAAACATAAGGCAGATCGAGGGGATTTTCCCTAAAAGATGCGAGGCATAATCCTCAAGGCGGTTGAAGCGTAAGCCTTAAAAATTATACAAATCCAGAACTTTGTAGAAAAATGCTAGAAATAAGAATGCATTAAAGTCCATGGCAAGAAAGTTGCAACATTGATTAACAAAATTAAAAAGTTTCTAGTGACCAACATATGACAATAAAAAGAAAACAAGTTTCTAACCAAAAAATAATGAAAGTTTCAAGACAACATCTATCAATCTAGCTAATTATTGGTGATATGAACGAACTTCGACCGAAATGGTGATTGAAATCGACATTTAGGTGCCGTTCGTGTATCGGGTTAATACCCCATATTTTCTCCCTCCACGCGGGTCTCATTTTTTATCTTTTTAAAAAAAATAAATAAATCAATTCTCCATCATCAATTCCATCAAAAAATAATATAGTATACCATCATATCATATAAAAATTATAAACTGTAGAGACTAATATATATGTGTTACGTTTTATTGTGTTACGTTTTATTGTTCCGTAATTTCTATTTATATTTTGTAAGACTCTGTAATTTACCCAAGGGTTTTCTCCCTATATAAGAGACCCAAGGGCTCTATGGAATAACATAACAGAGAGTTTGATTACTCTAACATGGTATCAGAGCCAAAACCCTAACCCTAGGGTTTTGTTCTCCACCCACCCCCCCCCTCGCCGCCGCCAGCCCAGCCGGTCCCTCCTCCCGCCACCGCCGTCGCCAGCCGGTCCCTCCTGCTGCCGCCGCCAGCCCAGCCGGCCCTCCCGCCGCCCCAGCCGGGCCCCCCACACCGCCGCCGCCGCCCTCATGTGTCCACCCGTGCCCAGCCCCGCCGCCGCCGGGCTCCTCCACCATCGATCCTCTCTTCCGCCGAGGCTTCCCAAGCCTCCTTGCTGATGGGTTCAAGTGCATAACGTCTACCTATGCACTTGAATCCACAAAAGTCTTGGTAGACACCATTTCTTTTGTCTATCATCCCTAGTTGTTCTTCTTCGGCAATATGTCAGAACAAAAGGTCGATATGCCCGCCATAGGTGCCTTTAAAGGTTCGGCACCAATCGTCAAAATGGACGGGACGAACTACGAACTGTGGGCTATGCAGTTCCTCAGTCTCATGAAGTCGTGTGGTAAGAAGCATATTCTTACCGAGGATGAACCGCCGGAGAAGACAGGGATATATGCCTCATGGGAGGCCGATGATGCGTATGCCAAGGTGTGGCTCTCAGGAACGCTCACGACGGAGATAGCGAATGATGTCCTCCATCAGCCCACCGCCAAGGCGATGTGGGATATTTTGGCCACGACGCACTCTCAGGTACGCAACGAGACGAAGATGCTCCAGTTGCAGCATGATATCTTTACCACAAAGCAGAATGGGAGGCCTCTTCATTCCCTGTACACGTTGCTTCGTGGAATGTTCGAGAAGCTCTATAGCACCATTCCGCTCACAGCCACGCCGGAACAACAGAAGACGTTCCGCAACGCCACTATGGTTGGCGTATTACTCGCTGCCCTTGATCCTGAGTACGAGGCAGCACGCTCTCAGATCCTTGCAGATGCCACCATCCCACCGATGGAAGAAGTATACAGGAGGCTCAGTCGTGTACCTGTTCCATCGAATACAGCGACTGCACCTCCATCAACAATGGCAGTTTCCAGGGGACGTGGTGGTTCGTCCTCATTTCGTGGCAGAGGAAGTGGTGGACGTGGCCGAGGAGGCCGTGTACGGTCTACATGCTCATTCTGTCGTCGCACTGGTCATTCGGAGGATACGTGCTATTCTAAGCATGGCTTTCCTCCTTCTGCACGGGTTGCGGATCATGTCCAGGGTCCACCAGCATCTACTCCAGATAACAGGTTCGAGGAGCTAGTGGCACGGCTTCGTGATATCATGCCCCAGTCATCATCAGAGGGTGTTGACGCCTCTGATATTGCCGCTTCGGCATCTGCCAGTACATCTGCATCTGCCACTGCCTCAGGTAGCCCTCCGGTCTCATATCATAACCATGATCTCACAGGTTGGATTGTTGATTCTGGAGCCACCCATCACCTATGTCGTGATAGAGATATCCTGCAGTCCTATAGAGCTGTTCAGCCTGGTCGCTCTGTACTCATTGCTGATGGTACTCATTCCCCGATCGTCGGTCAGGGGGAGACGGATTTGTTGCCCTCTATGCACTTACAGAATGTTTTACATGCACCAGAATTCTCTATGAATCTATTCTCCATTAGTCAGATTACTAGAGATTTGCATTGTCGTGCTATATTTGATCCATCTTCGGTTATTTTTCAGGACATACTAACGGGCAGGGTGATTGGCTGTGGTTCTGAGCACAATGGCCTCTATCGTCTTGTACGGACCACGTATGCTGGCGTCTCACTTCATTCTCAAGGCTCCGTCTCACCATATACCTGGCATCTTCGATTTGGTCATCTGCCACTACAGAAATTGCGCCACCTCCTGCCTCAGATATCTACGGGTTCGTCTTTTCGTTGTGAAGCATGTCAGTTAGGGAAGCACCATCGGTCCAGCTTCCCCAATCATCAGGGTCGGAGTAGTCGCTCTCCATTTGAGTTATTTCACATAGATATTTGGGGTCTCAGTCGTGTCCCAGATCATCAGGGGCACAGGTTTTATCTAGTTGTTGTTGATGATTTTTCTAGAGTGTCCTGGACTTTTCTTCTTAAAAATAAATCAGAAGCAGGAAGTGTTATTCAAAATCTTATTAATGAGGTTCAAAATGTTTTTTCGTCTACTGTTAAGTATGTGCGTACTGACAATGCCTTGGAATTTTGCACTCGTTCTCTTGCTCGCTTCCTTTCTACTAAAGGTATTATTCACCAAACCACATGTGCATATACATCTCAACAAAATGGTGTTGCAGAACGAAAGCATAGACACTTTCTTGATATTGCTCGCACATTACTTATTCAAAGTTCCGCACCCTTATCCTTTTGGGGGGATGCTATCCTTACAGCATGCTATCTGGTTAACCGCATGCCTACAACTGTACTTGGCGAAAAGTCTCCTTTCTCTCTTCTATTTCCTGACAAAGATTTGTTTACACTTACACCTCGGGTCTTTGGTACTGTTGCGTTTGTCCACCGGTTATCTCCAGGACTTGATAAGCTCTCTCCTAGGGCTATCAAGTGTGTTTTTGTGGGCTACTCCAGGACACAGAAAGGATATCGTTGTTATGATCCCGTTCATAACAAGTACTATGTGAGCGCTGATGTTACCTTTTTCGAACCAGTCATGTACTTCTCCCCTGCAGGTGACAGGCTGATCTCCTCCACATCCACTGATTCTCAGGTCTATGTGCCTCCACCTCCAAGTCTGAGTCAATCCTCTAATCCAACTCCACCACCACCACCACCACCAATTATACCATTTCCTAAGTTCTATACAAGGCGAACAGGGCCAGCTCAAGCTACATGCCAACCATCCAGCACGCCTCAGGTATGTTCTGATGTTACCACTAATGATGGATTAGCCAATGCACCAGTGCAGGAGTCTTTACAACAGGAGGAGGATCCGCCAGTCATAGATGATCTTGATCGGCCTATAGCTCAAAGCAAGGCCTTAAATATCGATTTCGATCACCATTTCGGTATCGACCAAAACAGAATTTCGATGGAATTTCGGTGGAATTTCGACCGGAATTTCGGTCATTTCGGTCATTTTTTTACTAGGACCCCCATATTTCGGTCATTTCGGTCGTTTCCGGTCGAATTTCGATTTCGACTGGATATCGATATTCGACAGAAATTCGACTGAATTTCGCTGAAATTTGAGGCCATGGCTCAAAGGAAGCCAAGGCGACAGTGTGCTTCGTACCCGCTTGCTTCTCACGTCTCATTTCATCGCCTCCATGGGGACTTCCAGAAGTTTGTAGCTGTTGTCTCGTCTGTTGAGATTCCACAGACCTATCAAGATGCCATGAAGGTTGATTGCTGGCGTCTAGCCATGGAAGAGGAGATGCGTGCTCTGCAGTCTCGAGGGACTTGGTCTCTGGTTCCCATTCCTTCAGGTGCCCCTGTGGTGAGTTGCAAGTGGATCTTTACGGTGAAATATCATGCGGATGGACGTCTTGATAGGTATAAGGCAAGACTTGTAGCAAGGGGATTTACCCAGACACATAGGGTAGATTACTTGGATACTTTTTCACCAGTGGCTAGACACTCCACTCTTCGCATCCTCCTATCTGTTGCTGTGGTACGTAACTGGACCATTTTTCAGCTTGACGTCAAAAATGCCTTTTTGTATGGAGACCTACAGGAGGAAGTCTACATGCAGCAGCCACCGGGATTTGCTGCTGAGGGGGAGACTCAGATGGTGTGCAGACTTCATAAGGCTATCTATGGCCTTAAACAAAGTCCCCGAGCATGGTTCCAGAAGCTGTCTCAGCTAATTGAAAAACAGGGGTTCAGGAGATCAAATGCGGACCATTCATTGTTCATCCAGAAGACCCCTAGAGGTACAGTTGTTGTTATGATATATGTTGATGACATCTTGGTCACAGGAGATGATGCTCAGGGGATTGAGATAACCAAGTCCCTGTTGGGAAATCAGTTCATTACGAAGGATCTGGGCACGATACGATATTTTCTGGGGATACAGTTTGCACGAAATGCACAAGGAATGGTGATGTCTCAAAGGAAATATGTCACGGACTTGCTAGCTGAAGCAGGAATGACTGGATGCAGACCTTCAAGTACACCTATGGACCCAAGCATGAAGCTGTACGATGATGATACTGAGGAGGTGGACAAAAGAAGGTACAGAGAGATGGTGGGTAAGCTCTTATATATTACTATAACTCGACCGGATATTGCCTTTGCAGTAAACCGGGTGAGTCAATTTGTGGAGCAGCCAAGGCAAGTTCATATGGATGCCTTGTATATGATATTGAGATATCTGAAGTCTTCCTCAGGCACAGGACTGCTATTTAGGAAAGATACGGATCTATCTATTTCAGCTTGTGCAGATGCAGATTATGCAGGATGTCCAAGGGATCGTAAATCCACTTCTGGATTTGCTATCTTTATAGGAAGCTCTTTAGTTTCTTGGAAAAGCAAGAAACAGACTGTTGTGGCAAGGTCCAGTGCGGAATCCGAGTACAGAGCCATGGCACAAGCAACTGCAGAAATGATGTGGGTTAGAGCAGTCTTAGAAGATTTGACTGTAGATGTCCCCTTGCCTATGAATCTCCAATGTGACAATCAAGCAGCATTGTTTATTGCCAATAATCCGGCCTTTCACGAGAGAACAAAACACATCGAGGTGGATTGTCATTTTACTAGAGACATGATTCAGAAGGGCTTCGTTTCCACCTCTCATGTCAGTTCAGAGGACCAGACGGCTGACATATTCACCAAACCACTGCTCAGAGGACCTTTCCAGAGATGTTCTTCCAAGCTGAGCATGATAGATATCTATGCTCCATCTTGAGGGGGAGTGTAGAGACTAATATATATGTGTTACGTTTTATTGTGTTACGTTTTATTGTTCCGTAATTTCTATTTATATTTTGTAAGACTCTGTAATTTACCCAAGGGTTTTCTCCCTATATAAGAGACCCAAGGGCTCTATGGAATAACACAACAGAGAGTTTGATTACTCTAACATAAACTACTCCACTTCTACTCACTTTTTCAAACTCCAATAGAATCACATCACAATAACTACTCACTTTTTCAAACTCCAATACAATCATATCACCCAAAACCCACTTCTAACCCACCCCCAGTTTAACCCTCTATCCAAACACTAAAACCCAAAAATGGGTTACCTGCAACCAGTTTAACCCACCTAAACCCACTATCCAAACACACCCTTAAGGCCTTGCATTATGTACATTGTTGAACCAAATAGCTAATCTCAATGCCATTCACTATGTGCCTGATATGATCAATATGTGCGATATAAGGATCATAGAAGATATACATGTGTCATCTAAGTGTATATTTCTAAGTTATTTAATGTTATAAGAACTTGAATGAAATCCATTTCCAATATCCGTAAGTCGGGAATCATCATTAGCAACGATATGTTCGATATGACAGACATGTGCGATATATAGGGGATAAGTGATCGATATGTGTGATATACATGTGTATTTGTAGGTTATTTGTTGTTTTAATATCTTAGATGATCTCAATTTCGGAAAAAATACCAAAAATAGATTTTTTGAGCCATTTCCAACATTTTCACCAATATATCCTTTTTCAGACAGACCGAGACAGACCGATATGATATCGTTATCGATATTTCCTACCTTACTCACTACTTGCTCTCTTATTTTTAGCTCTCTTATTTGCTTCTCTTCATTGTGATGCCTCCACACAATGTATCAAAGGCCTATATATAGTTGTGTTTAATGGCCTTAAAGATTATGGAATACTCTAGGAAGTTAGAAGTTAATGTACCCAAGAAAACTTTTTCTAAGAAAAGTCTAGAGAATGGAGGTTCATCTTCTCAAGAACATCTTAAAGTAATCACTTACTCAAGAGATTTCTAGAATATGGAGAAGTTGGTAGTCATTTTATTTCAACAAAATGAAGCTTATCAGCATATCCTTCAAATAAATTCTTGTATGTCCATCAAGACTGTCATGGAATTTGGAGAACAAAGATTGTTCTCAATTAATAAAAAAACAATGAGATTAGTTATCTATTCAAGAAGGATAACACCAAACTTTAGGACATTTATAAGACTCTTGTGGCCGAAATAGATGGGCTTCTTAATAAAAAAGAACATTTCTCCTACTAATTTCATTTGGCATATTCCACTGTTTCGTAGAGGTCAAAATCAAAATGCACATGCATGCAAGGATAAATAGGGAACCCATAGAACATGCACTGTGCTCACCTTGATGCTTCCTATCACTAACTCGTAGTCTATAATAAACTAACTCTATAGGCTAAAAGCAAAAAAGTTCATCCTAAAATAAGCCACAATATGTGTATCAAATGATCAAATAAGTATGGCCTTTTTAGACAAGGTAACTCCACCTACACCTACCTGCCCATACTCCCACATAAAGGCCAAAGAGTATGCTCTCTAGAATTTAACCATCGTCTAATTTACTTAGAGGAATTAGATCAACGTACAAAAGCTGTATAATTCAATGTTGTTGATATGCCTTGAATCCTAACCATCTGTTCTGTTGAACCTGATTAAAGAAGCCCCCCTCCCCCCACCACCACCACCATACCCTACCAGTGAGGAGGTGTTTATGGGTATTTAGATCCTTATGTATCTAGGCTCGTCTGTATAAGAGTATTATGCCAACTCCCTAGGGTTAGGGTGCTATTTATCCTCAGTATTCTTCTTTCTCCACATAGTGAAAACCGATCGCCGCCACTCAAGGACGTGACCCAGTTATTGTTGAACCTTGTAAATCATTGTGCTTGTGTATTGCTTAATTGATTGTGATTGTGTTTAATCCTATGCTGTGGGACTGTTAGAAATTGAGGACCTTATATCATGTGTTGCAATTTGGAAAGTATTAGACGAAAGGGGATATATTTTTGCACACACACATGTCAGACCATTCTCATGTGCGGTTATGATTGGGGCGTGTATGGCATGCATTTATAATAGTCGAATATATATTGCAGCATGAACTGAATTCCAAAATGTCTGGTCAGATTTGAGTGTCACCCATTCAACATTTCAGATTACTCCAGACAAAGGCATCATGTGGATGCAGATCCATGATGTCATAACTTTTCCTCCATGCTCTCTTGAGCTTTCTCTTTGCAATTTTCCATGACATCTCAATTGTATCCATGAGGTAGCATTCGAGGACGACCATCGCCGAGCACATCATCTGTGGGGGTAAACTGTGAGTCCCTGAGAGCATCATTCAAGACGTCGCGTGCACGTAAAGTGGGAGTATCAAATCTTTCAGGGATGCTTCCGGGACGATTTTTAACATGTTTTTCTCTATTTCTTTTGTCATCTACTGCATAATTTGACATGTCCCTTTCACAAATTTCACAATCATTTTTTGTTTCCATGTTAATATGCTTAATAATAAATTCCTACTATTATTATTATATAATATTATTATATAATATGATAAAAGGAAATGTACAGATTTATCTTGCATTTGTTTTTATATTATGGACGATTTATTTCTAACAAACAGATGCTTCAACGTCATACATTCCTAAGATCCTGGCCCAAAAGCTTAATTTATTATAAATTAATGTCCAACAGTTTCTTCTATCATTTAAAATGCAAGCATATTATCACCAGTACATATAACTAAGCCTGCTTCATACACTTCAAAAAAAGAAGCCAACCAATTGTACATCAAAGTGATTGAATTTTTTCCCTAGCAGAGAGTTGTATTTTACAGAAATAGTAGTATTATAATTATATTTCCTATGAGTAAAAGAGAATGACATAGTGCTTATCGTCTATACACAAGAATGGAGAACACCCCGACCAAAGTTACCAGCTACCAGCAAAAGATTTACACAAAAGCAAGTAAACTGGTGAAAAAAAAGTTCAATGCAATGTTGTAAGATCTAATACCTTGTTCATCATATTCCATTGCCCAACTCGGGGCTGGCAATCTTTCTCTCTACCAGTGTCATGGTACTTGAGCTTTAGAAAGAAGTACAAGTCAGTAGTAACAAGGAAAAAAATCTCTTTTTAAAGCGAGAAACCTCATTAGCCTCATACCCGCGGTGCAGGTAAAATTCGAGCTTCAACTGGAGCGAGGTTCTCACTAATTTTAATCCCAAATTCTTTGGCATACTCATCTTTGTTATAAGCATTTTGATGCACAGTCTGCAACAAATAAATTTGAAGATAGCTCACAGATTTCTATGTTCACGTTAACAATATTCTGAGAATGCATACGACCGACAAAAATAGACATCATCTTTCAGCGTAATTTCAAATACACCTAGCACTGCAGTTTCGTTACTTGCGATGCAATTCTACACTTTGCAAGGCTTACAAGCTCAAAAAAAATTGATTGGGAGGTTAGATACAGATCCAACTACAAATGTGTAAATAAATATAATTTAGAAAGGCAAGAAAATGATTAAAAATTTTGCAGTACTTATTAAAGAAAGGTGAATGGATAATGTCGGTTAGGGATGAAAACGATCAGATACAGATACGAATATAGGTACAATCATATCCTTATCCATTTTAGAATACGAATACGAATGTGGATACGAATATTGACGAATGTGAAAAATGTGTTATCATATCCTTAAAAACGATTACGAATCGGATAGGAATAATAACAGAAATATTTTATAGATTAACTAAAATATACATGTTTAGGATGGTTTAAACATAAAATAAGTATACTAGATATTGTAGTTTCATAATATTTATATCAGCAATGTTGAATGCAATCATAAAATAATGTTACGTACATTTATAAATAAATCTTCAAATACAAATATACGAATACGAATGTGAATATTAGCAAAAGTCAAAGTGATATCCATATTCACATCCATTTTAAAATGAATACGAATACGAATACATATGTCAAAATATGTTTAAAACGAATACGATAGCATATCGGATACGAATACATTCACATTCGTTTTCATCCCTAATGTTGGTTCATCTTCAACAACACGCCACAAGTCAACAACGAAACAAATGAGCGCAGGCTACATAGACAAAGAAATCAAGATGCATATTAGATGCATTGCATCTGCCTTTCTAATGCCATATGTTCTTCCCATGCATCACCTATCCTGCTATGAATTTTCCCAAGGAAAATAAAGCTCAACGCCTTGCTAGAAGCACAAACCTAAGGATTGTTGATATGTCGTGAATCATAATCATTTGATCCGGGTTGAAGAACTGTTGTATGCATCCCCTCCTGTCATACCATACCCCAACAAGATGGGGGTCTCGCTGTACTATGGATCCATCTGTATCACGGATCCGTTTGTATGGGAGTAGTATATAAAACTCCCCTAGGGGTTAGGTCTCTCGTTATCCTCTGCATTTTCTTCCTCTCCACATAGTGAAAACGGATCGTCGACGCCCAAGGATGTAGTCTAGTTATGGGTGAACCGCGTAAATCTGTCTTTGTGCGTGCTTTATTGATCGTGTTTGTGTGTGCTTCTGCAAATTGCAACAAGGATGAACCTCTGGTATACACCACAAATGATACCATCACTCTTTACCCCAAGTTTCTCGGGCACGCCTCCAAGGAACCATGTGCCTTATAAGAATGCTCCAAGAATATTATAGAGAACTAGAGTAAACTCGTCGCAAGAAATCTCTACATAATTGGAGTTAAATCAATTTAAGAAAATTCTAGAGAATGAGAGTTTAATTTTCTCAAGAAAAATCTAGAAACTTAGTAATTGCTTTCTCAAGAAATTTCTATAATTGAGAGAAGTTGATGGTGATTTTTATTTCAACACTCCTCATCAACACCAACTTCTTGTATACAAACTTCTCGCATACCGGGTCAAGATTAGAGCTCGCATCAAACCATATAATGCCATCTTTAATTTGCAAACATATTATTAGGTTTTCTTATCTTCAAATCGCCAGGATTGGTCCATATAAATTTCTCCATGAAGAAAAGCATTTTTCACATCCATTTGTGCAACTTCCATGATTTACTAGTTAATGATGTTATTGAAGGACTTAATGGCAACCATCTTTACAACTGGATTAAATATTTCATCATGATCCTAACCATCTTGTTAAGAGAATTCATGGATAACTAATTGAGCTCCATACCTTTCAGTAGACCCATCTGAATGTGTCTTCAATTTGTAAGCCCACTTGCATGACATCAGCTTTATGTCACATGCTTAGGAACAAGATTCCATGTGTGGTCCTCTCCATGGTTTTAAAAAGCGGTGCCTCAAGGCACAAAGGTGTACACCTCGAAGCGAGGCGCACCAAAATCGCCCCGAGGCACATGCCTCAGGACCTCTGGGTGGGGTGTACGCCTTCACCTGACTTGAGGCGTTCGAGGCACGAGGCGCTCTAGGAGAGGCGGAGGCCTAATCTTCGAGTTGGAGGCTTTTTTTACTTTTTGGTTATTTGCTTTGCACCAGACCCTATTTCTACCTAAGCATTACGTTTTTTTATTTTGTGTTTATGTTTTCATGTTGCATAGTTGCATATTCATATATATAGCTCCATGCAAAAAAGAAAAGATTGCCTAAAACAAGCGAAGCTCAATGATCTTGTTTACATCACGTTCAATTTATCATACATCTACACATAGATTTGAGTTCAAATTGTTATAAATTGTTTATATTAGTTAATTTAGTTTAAGTTTGGAACTTAATGTTGTTATTTGGTTGTATGAGTTGTGAGACCCACGTCTTGTTGGGATATGGTATGGCAGCAGATGTATAAGACGGTTCTCCAACTACGTTTAGCAAGACATTGTTGGGAGGCATATTAACATTTTTTACTTTGAACACTAAAAAATATGATTTCTATTGTACTTTTTGTATTAAGTATAGACTTTAGTTCAATACTTATATAGAATCGTTGAATTTAGAACTTGATATTTCGTCTATTAGTGGCATAGATTCAACTATTTTTTACGCTAAATGTCGACTACGTAACGCGACCCCACAATGGGGGGATTTGAACCTTGATCTTTTGGGTGGTACACACACTGCACTACCACCAGCTCGTTGCTCTCCGTATAAAGTGTGGCAATTTATGTAAGTTTATATCTTCACAAGTTATTTTGAGAGGAAATGGGTGATCTTGAGGTGAGCCACACCTAAATATCTCCACAAGTTACCTGCCGAAGCAAACAACTTGGACGGTAAATCATTAGATCTCCTTTCCTCCTTACCTCGTTCAAAGATACCTCTTTCATGATCCTCTAAATCAACTTTAACGTACATGTGCACCCAACTTTCTTCTCAACTTCACTACAAATCGTTGGGCATTTTCTGCGCCTTTAAGAGTGTGTTAAGTTCTTGTCCTTTATACATAAAAAAATTCTTTACGATTCTCTTATACTTTCACAATTTCCCATGGAGCTTCCTTCTATGTAAATGCTCTAAAATACACCTAAAACCCCTTTAGCATATATTCCAATATAGATTGTCATTGACTTTCATATCTCATCAATGTTTCCCATAACATCACAATCAACTTCCTTAAGCATATTCTCCTTGGATCATTTTTTTTATAATTATGCTATCCGAGTTCCCATATCCATGTCTCCTCAAGGATCTTCTCCTTGAATTTTTCTTTTTTATAGAATTATAACATCCAGTTCCTGTTGCCATGTACAAATGGCAATCATAAGGCAGAAATAAGTCTTCCTTAATATATAGACTTGATTTTAAGTAAATAGTATCCATAAACTGTAATAAGATGATCAATATGTAGAGGAGGATCGCACCACCTACAAGAAATTATGTACATCTTCAACAACCAAACTATACATGTATTTTTGAAAGCCAAAAGATGGCTACTATTTTATGGAATATAGATTATATTCAAGATGGTCATAATAACCGCCCTACTCCACGAGAGAAAGGACCAAATTGTGTGTTCTTCATAAACTTCTGAAACAGAAGAGGTCCTTGTACAGACCCACCAACAGGCAAGTCCCAAAGATAAGCAATATAAGGCTAAAAAAGAGAGTACTGCCTACTTAATAAAATACATAACTTAACATAGATAATAGTAGATGTCCACGAGTTGTATTAAAAAGGAAAATTAAGGGAAAGATGATATTGCAAAAATATCTCCAAAAAAGCACAATTTCAAACATGAAAATATGAACAAAACGAGAAGCGAAAAAGAGGATATGCTAGAAAATGTGAAAAAACATAAAACCCCAAAACTTACCTGGAGGATGTCCATCTCCCTAACAGAAGGACGCTGGCAAGTCACCCTTAAGAGGGCAGTTATTTGTTTTTCATTTAATCTCTTAGAGTACCTCTGCCCTTCAACAATCTTGCAAACCTAGAACAGTGAGCACAGAGACAGCTCAGTAGAACATTTCATATAACAATGCTTCACCGAAAAGCAACAATTAATATAGTTATATACTTTAATAGAGATGGATAATAAGAGAGAAACACAAACCTCCATAGGCAAATAATTTGATCGCTGCTGGTTACCTACTTGCAGACATGGTAAAGTTGTAAATTGAATAACAAAACCATAAGTCTCTTGGAAGTACTGTACAACAGATTTCAAGGTTCCTCTATCATCAACTGGGAATCTGGAAGGAAAAAAAGAGGTATGAAATAGTTCTACAATCTGTACTGCAGTTCTTTCATGACATTAAGAAATATAAAATATAACAGCATACGTCAGCTCTCTTGTAGCTTGAGAAGTCAAACCAGTGATGCGATACTTTCTCCGCATACTTCCTCGATGTGTAACCTCAACCTTAACCCCTCTTAGAGCCCTCTTGATCTAATAAACAAAATCCAAAAAATATATTATAAGTAACATACATAATTAGGTAAAAACAAAAAACATGCATAAGTGCAGGAAAAAAATGCCATATGGTAACAAATGATCAAGCACTTCATTCTATGTTTCGAGTTAAGTCAAATGTTCAAAATGGTAGTCACAATGGATCAATGGAGGAGATGCAACTTCCATGACCCTTGTTACCAACAATCCGACCGGAAAGAGACCACACGAATTGAACCTTGTTTATAACTTTATATTATAATCACACATCCCTCTCCCTAAATGCCAATTGATTAAGTTCGGGGCTCTTCAAGAATAATAGAAAGTTGGGGATATAATCCACATAGGAGAAAAAAACAGGAACTAAATTAACCCAAAAGAATCAGCTCTGCAGATTAAAAGTGTTTTCCAATCCGAGCATGACCTTCACATGATCAGCATCAGATAATGGTCTAGCAGTGGCATCTCGATTCAGCAGCTGGGAAACAAACTCTATAACAGGCAAAGGTTCAATAAATGCAGTCGAACACATGTCTGCATGACAAAGGAACAAATGTTAACAACGAATGAACAACTGCATTTTACTTAAAGAAATATAAAAATCGTGACAGACCGATAAAAAGTCGCATGCTTTTGTAGCTTATTTAATCTCTCTCGCAGACAATGTTTACATTTTTAACAAATAAAGCCAGGTGTTCGTATTCAGTTTGTAAAAGAAGTTGACAAAACATTAGTTTAACATATTAAAGAGCCACCTAATAAATGTTTCAAGGCTTGTAACCTCCATGGCATAGACCCACTTGATATTGGAAAAGGTTTGCTCCAGCTGGCTGTCGGTCCTATATCACTGTCTTATTAACTTGTTTTCTTCAAAGCAATGAAGATAGATCCAAATTGCACTTAGATTAACTAGAATTGGACAGACATGCATCTATGAAGTACAACCAGCCCCCACCCATCATTATCTAGAGTACAAAAAATCCCGTCCATTGCTTTTTTGCATTAACGAAAAACATTTTATAGTCAAGAAATTAGTAGGGTTTATCCCTTTTTCTTGTTTGCTCTACTTTTAAGATAAGGAATAAGTGTTGAATGAGAGATGGTGGGCTTCACCCTATGAAGACTGACTGATTGATTTGGGACCATCTCAGACTACTCTAACGATCAAGAAATTCAATGCAACTTTAAAGAGGAGATGCACCACTCTAGGAACAACAAAACGAGACTTATTCCGGCAATCTGGGCCATCTGGATAGCTAGAAATGCAATTGTTTTCAGAAAACGATGAATACATGTGCATAATATTGATATGCCTTAAATTCTAACCATCTGACTCAGGTTAAAGAACCTTGTATGTACTCCCTCCTAACGTATTATACCCCAACAAGACACGGATCTGGAAAAATTTTAGGAGTGGTTCTATTTGTATTCGAGTATATAAATCTGTTTGTTTCAGAGATCCATCAGTACAGGACTACTATATAACTCCCTAGGGTTAGGACTCTCAATATCCTCTGTATTTCTTTCTTTATCCACATAGTGAAAATCTATCATCACCGTCCAATGACGTAGCTTAGTTGAGGGCGAACCATGTAAATCCGTGTGTTGGCATCTTGCTCGTTTGATTGTGTTTGTGTATATTTGCTTCCCTGATCCGCAGCAAACTAGCATCAAAGCTTCGGGTTCCGTCAGGATCATCCAGCAAGACTGCGTCGCACAATATAAAGATCAAGAAGTTCACAGAGAAGAACAGATTCAGTCTATGGCAGATTAAGATGCATGCCCTTCTGAAGCGATGGGGCATCTGGGCGTCATTAGACCAGGGACGCAAAGGCACTCAAACCCTCCAAGATAATGGTGCATGAAGAGAAGATGCACTTGACGATCATGTTGTATTTGGCAGACGAGATTGTCGAAGAGGTTGCCGATCAGGATTCCACAGTCGGTTTGTGGTTGAGACTCAAAAGTATGTACATGACGAACTCTCTAACCAACAAGTTGCTCTTGAAGCAACGTTTGTTTTATCTCCACATGCAGGAAGGTACATCTCTTAAAAAGCATCTAGATCGCTTTAAATGCATTGTTGATGGATTTAAGAAACATAGATGTTAAAATTGAAAATGATGATGCTGCCTTCATTTTGTTAGTTTCTCTTCCATTGTCATATGAGAGTTTTTTTCAATCATTTATTGTGGAAAGAGAATCGATAACCCTAGAGGAAGTTCGCGTGAGTCTGCATACACGTGAACTTCGACATAGGACTACCGAAAAGCAAGACTCTAATGCTGCAAGTTTGGTTATGATTCATGAATAGAGTCATGCCAATTTTGGCTTCATGAAGAAGGGAAAACATAAGTCCAAGTAGAAAAATCACAATGCTAGGGACATACGCAATTACTGCAAGGGACCTAGACATTGGAAGAAGGATTGTCTAAAGAAAAAAGAGAAAGCTACGGTTGTTGTGGCCCATGGAGATGCAGATTCAAAGATGATATAGTTCTTACTGTCACAGATCAGAAGACGACAGATAGAATACGGATTCTTGACTCAAGATGTTCTTACCATATGATTTCCAATGAAGATTGGTTCTGCACCTATGAGACGATGGACGACAAAAACATCGTCAAGACAAATAATGCAATGTGCAAGATTGTAGAGATCAGCTCTGTGAATATCAAAATGATGAGTCATGAGGACAGCGACAGAAGTAAGCCATGTTCATGATCTGACGAAGAACCTAGTATCCTTGGAGTCTTGAACTTAACACTGAAGGTAGAGTCATACAAATAGCCAAAGGCGGTGTGGTTGTCATCAAGGGCAACAGGCAAAAGATCCTATACGGCATGCAGGGATCTACAGTTACAAGTTCGATTGCAGTGGTGTCCCAAACCGTGAGATCAAAGTCAAAATTGTAGCATATCTAGGAGAGACACGTGAGTCGGTTGGGAATGAATATCCTCGGTCAGAAGTGACTCATCAAGGATCTCAAGGGTCTAAGCTAGAGTTCTGTGAGCATTGCATGTTCAGGAAACAACACAAGAAGCAATTCAATAAAGCTATCCACAGGACGAAGGAGACGCTCGACAACATCCATGGCGATTGTTGGGACTCTTCGCGAGTCTCATCTTTGAGAGGTGTCAAGTATTTTCAATCTATTATTGGTGAATACTCCGGGATGGTGTGGGTGTACATGATGAAGCATAAGAACGGGGCATTTCAAACCTTCAGACAGTGGAAGATCTTGGTGGAGAACCAGACTTCTAAGAATGTGAATCCTCTTCATACAAAAAATGGGTTGGAGTATTGTTCATTAGAATTCAATTAGTTCTATAAGGAGGAGGGGGATGCAAGACACCTCACCGTCAGAGATACGCCACAGCAGAACAGAGTTGCAGAATGAATGAACAGGACGCTTTTGGAGAGAGCAATGTGCATGATCTCTAATGTGAGATTTAGTAGAGCATTCTAGGCTGAAGTTATAAATACAGCTTGGCACTTGGTGAATCAGAGTCTTGCGTCTACCATTGATTGCAAAATGCTCATAAAGGTATGGTCTGATAATCATGCTGACCATTCTATTTTATGGGTCTTTAGTTGTACTGCCTATTATCATGTTAGTGAAGGAAGGTTAGAACCAAAAGCAAAGAAAGAGGTATTCATAGCATGGTTTCATATTTCGCAAAATTTCGGTGAAATTTCGTTGAAATTTCGATTTACAAAACCCAAAATTTCAAGTAAAAAGACGATGTGAAGGTAGTTTTCGATCATTTCTTCACAAATGGCGGTCGATATGGGCAAAATGTCATCAAAATTTTGTCAAAATTTTGATGAATATCATATTGACATGGTATCGATACAATATCTAAAATCAGTATTTGAACCCTTGGTTTATAGGCTATGGTGCAGGAATAAAGGGGCAAGGCCCTAAATGTCGGTTTCGGTCATCATTTCAGAGATCGAGGAAAAGGAATTTCAGTGGAATTTCGATCGAAATTCAACTGAAATTTCGATCATTACGGTCATTTTTTGTACTAGGGCCCTCATATTTCGATCATTTCGGCCATTTCGGTCGAATTTCGATTTCGACAAGATATCGATATTCCATCGAAATTCGCTGAAATTTGAGGCCATGTAAAGGGGAACAAAATCTGGTCCCTTCTTAGCATAGAATTATTATTAGCAAGAATGTTACCTTTGATGAGAATTACATGCTTCACTCGAGTAGTGAGTTTATTGATGCAGGGACAAGTGTTGATATGCCCGAACAGGTGGAGTTCGAACTGACACCAAGTAGAGCTCACGCAATTAATCACAACACTCCTGATTAAATTGTTGTTGAATAGCCTAAAGCTGAGTAACCAGAGGAGAGGCAACCAAGTGTTGCTACTGATCGACCACGTAAGGAGATACATCTATCGTAGATATATGGATTTGAAGACATGGTTGTATTTGCACTACAGGTTACGGAGGAGGTAGAGTCTTCGGAGTTCTCCACTTACATGGAGGCAATAGCTAGGACAGAATCTGGACAGTGGATTGTTGCTATGGGTGAGGAGATTGAGTCTCTTTACAAGAATCAGATATGTGAGCTTGTCAAATTGCCAAATGGGAGGATAATCATTGGATGCAAATGGATCTTCATGAAAAAGATAGGAATCCCAAGCAGTGAAGACATCATATACAAGGCACGCTTGGTTGCGAAGGGTTACAGTCAGAAGATCATGTGCGGATTACGACGACATATTCTCTCCCTGTGTAAGACATACAATCATCAGTGCTACTAGCTCTTGTAGCACATTGAGACTTGGAACTGGAGCAGTTAGATGTGACGACATCTTTCTTGCATGGTGAATTCGAAGAAGACATTCTTATGAACCAACCAAAGGGATTACATCTCAGGGCAAGGAACACCATGTGTGCAGATTGAAGAAGTTCTTGTATGAACTTAAGCAGTCTTCTAATCAGTGGTACAATAAGTTTGACACTTGCATGACTAATCATGGGTTCAACAGGAGCCCATACGATTGTTGTGTTTACCACAATATAGTGTAGGATGGCTCCTTCATCTATTTGTTAGTGTACGTTAATGACATGATGATTGCTGCCAAGCAGAAGAATACCATAGATGATTTGAAGAAACTACTTAATTCAAAGTTTGACATAAAGGACCATGTTGCAACGAAGAAGATTTAGATATGGAGATCATTAGAGATCGTGCAGAAGGAAAACTTTTCTTATCTCAGAAGAAATACATTGAGAAAGTTCTAATGAGATTTGAGATGCCTACAGCCAAGCTTCTATGTACTCCATCCGCTGCAAAATATTCATCTCTCAGCTTCTTTTTCGCTTTAGTCAGACGCAAAGAAGGAACACAAGTCATGTGTTCCATATGCCAACGCAGTTAGGAGTCTTATGTATACAATGGTATGCACAAAACCTGGCATCGCTCATGTTATCAATGTTGTTAGTACTTAGTATATTCATGGGCAACCTAGGAAAGGAGCCTTGCTAGGCAGTTAAGTGGATTTTTCGTCATTTGAGAGGAACATCAGACACTGACCTCGTCTACAAAAGTGATTCAGAGTGTTTGGTTGTTTGATATTCAGACTTAGACAATGCAGCAAATATTAATGGGAAGGGATCAGTGACAGGCTATGTCTTCACTTTGGGGAATTTGATCATCAGTTAGAAGGCTACCTTGCAGCGATCAGTTACTTTATCTACCACAGAGGCAAAGTACATGACTTTGACATATACTGCAAAGGAAGACATCCGGCTAAAGGGCTTAGTTGAAGATCTCGATCTACAACAAGATCATGCTATAGGATATTGTGACAGTCTCAGTGCGATATGCTTAGCCAAGGATTAGGTGCATCATGAGAGGACCAAGCACATAGATATCTGTTGAGATAAATATATCTCATGGTCTTTTTTATGTTTTATATTTCTCTATGTACTTATCATGTAATTAACCAAGGGCTTTTCTCCTATATAAGAGAGCCCTCGGTTTATTCTAATCGCATGATTTTCTTTTCTCCCAACATGGTATTGGAGCAACGGTCCTAGATCGGGGTTCCCATATCCCACCCTAAACCCTAACCCTGCACGTTCCCCCCCCCTCCAGGCCTGCCGCCCGCCGCCACAAGGGCCCCAGCGCCCTTTCGTCCCACCGCAGGCACTCGCACAGCACCTCCAGACCCCCGCGCCAGGCGCTCGTGCAGCCAAACACTCGCGCAGGCGTTGTAACGCACAGCCAGGCACAGGCCGCAAGGCATTGTAACGCGTGGGCGCTCACACAAGCGCTCGCGCCGACTCGCGGGCATCATCCACGCACCGCCAGGCATTGTAACGCATCGCCATGCGCTACCTCACGCCCCCAGGCACCTCCAGGAGCAGTCCCATATCGCCACTAGCTATCCCGCGTCACATCAGGGGATGATTTCTCTACTCTTCTGCAGTCCTAGCTCTCGAACGAAGACTTAGGGATGGTTGTATGAGTCTATAGAAACAACTATTCCCTCTTATGATTCTGTAGACGGTGTTTTATCTACATGATATAATCCTCACTTGATCTGCGACTTGGCTTCTTGGTACAATGTCGAAAAGCAAGGGTGATGTTTTCTCCTCTTCCAGTGTCTTCAAGGGCCCGGCACCTATCGTGAAGATGGACGGGACCAATTATGAGTTATGGTCTATACAGTTCCGTACCCTAATGCAGTGTCACAATAAAAGGCATATTCTGACTTATTCGGAGTCGCGGACAAGACTAGGGTAAATGCATCACGGAAGCAAGACGATGCCTATGGTCATATCTGGCTTTCTGGGACACTTAGCATTGAGATCGCTAATGATATTGTCAATCAGCCAACTGCGAAGGCTATGTGGGACATATTGGCAGACACGTACGGGCAAGCAAAGAACAAGAGCAAGATTCCTCAGTTGCAATTCGACATCTTCTCGACCAAACAGAATGGTCGACCGCTCCATGCCCACTTCTCTCATCAAAGGAGCATTTTTGAGCAATTACACAGCTTCATGCCTATTACCACTAGTACTGAGCAACAACAAGCATATCAGAATGCCACTATAACAGGAGTTTTCTTATCTTCTTTTGACTTAGAGGACGATACCGATCATACTCAACTTCTGATTGGAAAGACGATATCGTCGATGGAGGAGGTATATAAGCGCTTGAGCAGGATCACTCCCACATCTACTACTACGACTCAACAAACTCCTGTCATGACAGTCACTCGTGGCAGAGGAGGGTCGTTCCAGTTCGTGGCCGTGGATCTCGAGGTCAAGGAGGTGATCGACAGCGAGGCCCTTGTTTCCATTGCCATCGTCCTGGTCACTCTGAGGAAACATGCTTTCAGAAGCATGGTTATCCAGTGTCTACACGTGTTGCTGAGCCGACTGAGCAACCCAATGTGCCTACTTTGGATCCATGATTCGACGATATTGTCTCCAGACTTCGAGGCATGATGACCACTCCTACGACTCCAATTCCAGGTGCCACGGATGCTGCATCTACTGCCAAAGCATCTTCTACTTCATCAGGTACTTCTTTTGTGTTTACAAGTACTAGCAGTTCAGATTTGATTGACTGGATTATGGACTTCGGAACGTCACATCATATGTGTAGAGATCAGATGCAGATTCGTACATACAGATCTATCCCACCTGGCAAATCAGTGGTTATTGCCAATAGAGTTCGTATACCTTGGTCAAAGGGAGATTGTACTAGCTCCCTCGGTGAATCTTCAGAATGTCTTATATGCTCCAAACTTCCAGATGAATTTTTTGTCCATTAGTCAACTTACAAAAGATTTACACTACCGTGCTATTTTTGATCCATCTTTTGTATTTCAGGACATACTAACTGGCAGGGTGATTGGTCATGGCCGTGAATAGTGGGGTTTGTATAAGCTTGCCATACCACCTTGTGTTGGCGTCGCTACTCTACCTTCAGGATCTGTTTCTCCCTTCATGTGGCATCTTCGATTTGGCCACCTTCCACTGCAGAAGATGTGTCATGTGCTATCGCAGATATCTCCTCATACTACCCTGGATTGTGAAGCATGTCAACTTGGAAAGCACCATCGCTCATCTTTTCCGAGTCGTCACAGTATTCAGTCCTTTGAGTTGTTTCATTTTGATATTTGGGGTCCGAGTCGTATCCCTGATCATCAGGGACACCGTTTTTATATGGTTGTTATGGGTGATTTTTCTAGACTTTCTTGGGTTTTCCTGTTAAAACACAAGTCTGAAGCTGGTGCTATCATTAAAACCTTTCTTATCGAAGTTAAAAATATATTCTCTGCTAATGTGAAGTTGATGCAAAACGATAAATAATTGGCGACGACGGGAAATAAATTTGAGCGGTGGAATTTTAGGTGGAGAAGAAAATGGAGGGGTTGAGAGGAGAAGGCGCGCCTGTTGCGCGAGACTTGGGGAGGAAGAAACATGTAGATCACGCGAGGGGAGAGAGAGATAAAGAGAGAGAATAAATCTCAAATTTGTAATCAACTGAACTGTCTAAAAACAATGGACCACCATCCCTTTATATAGGAGGGATGAGATTACAAAAATAGAAATCAAATTTCAAATTGACAACTAATTATCCTAAATAGACTCTAACTAATTAACCGACTAACTACCTAATTTGAAATTCAAATTTAAAGTTGACTACTAATCTGGAGATCACACGCGGTCTCATTATTTTAAATTAAAATTACGACAACTTAAATAAACGTAAATAAAATTGACGGATAAAAATTGAACTTAATGCAGCCCTATATTCTGATTCCACGCTGCATTAACTCTTCTCCGCTTTTAAAAATTCGTCTCCCGACGAATTGCTGGATCTTCGAAGCTTGCTGATTTGATGTCTTGTTTGCCCCGTGGAAAAATAGATGTGGAGCAAACGACGGAACCCAGATGGCGTTGGTGCGGTGGTCGGAGTCGTCAACCTCATGTTGAAAGAACATGTGTGGCGCAAATGGCGGCGTCTTCCTGAACTTGGTCTCCTCATTGCGATGATTGAAAAATTGATGAGGCATGAACAACATGACCCTTGGAGAATCCATAGCAAAGCAATGACACAATGAGAGTAGAGGAGGAAATGTGGCTAATGAATGAACCCATGGGGTCTTTAAATAGGAGAAACCCATGGTCCTAGTCCTAATAGGATAAGGGAGCCCCCCAAATTTCCTTCAATCAACCCTCTTCTGTAAATATTTCCGCAGCAGGGGGTTTAGTCGCAATTTTCGTACCCCTTCACTTAAGTTGAAGTCATGGCATAATTCCTCCAAATAAATCTTGTGATAAAAACTTGTGGGGGAAGGGTGTTGTTTGTAAATGATCCAAAATAACTCCTCATTCCTAATTTTATGGGATAGATTGTATTGTGGAGAGAATTCAGGAGCCCTTGCCCTCCCGATTCCAACCCTCCAATGTCATTGGCGGTGCCGACCACTAGATTTAGGGTTCCCGCAGTGCGGGCGTCGAGGGATCACCCCAAGGCGGCGACGGTCTGGGTAGAGAGGCTTCAGGCGGCACCGAGATAGGGGCTGCGAAGACAACAGCTCTCGCGTGTGGTGGTGGGTGCGCCTGTCGCGGGCGCGACTGCCGCCATAGCGTGGAATCGTGCGGCAGTAGCTGTGTGGACGGTGCGGATTCACGCACGGTGTAGCGCAAGGGTGGTGGGAGGCGAGTGGGAGGAATCGTTGGGGGAGGGAGGGGGTGTTCGGATGGTGAGGAGGGGGGGGCAGGGTGGGAGCGGTAGCGGTGGGTGGTGGGGTTTAGGTTGCAGGGGCAGGGACCTCGGGGAAGGGGATTGGGGTTGTGGGGGTCGTGCAGCAGGGGAGGGTGGTGACCGGCGGCCGGGGGTTGGGGTCGTTGGGGGTGCGGGGACGATCGCGGGGGTTTGCGGGTGGGGTTGGTGGCGCGAGGGTGGAGCTGGGAGGTGGCAGAGGCAGTGGTGGGGAAAGAAGGGTCGCCGGAGGTGCGAGGGTTGCAACAGGAGGGGCCGGGGGTATGGGGATGTCATCGGGAACCTGCGGAAGGGTCGTATATGGCCCTGAGACCGTTTTTTTCAACGAACGCAGATCTGAAAATACCCGGACAGCAAGTATTCCATCGTTTTCTCCTTGTGGACCGGTCTGGACAGCGGTCGAATCTTCCTTCATAGCGAGGTTTCTTCGTCAAAACTCGGGACAACGGCTTCGGTGGTTGGAGGCTTTGATTGGGCAACGTGTAGGGCCTCGAGGTTAGCCATAAGATCTCGAAACTGGGAGTGGAATGAGGTTTGCAAATCACGTAGCATGCGCTCCGTCTCCTTGTTGTAGGCGTCGATGGCTCGTATCTTTTGTTCGGTTGAACGATGGTCCCTTGATGCATGTCGGTGCGAGCGTCTGAACGGATCGTCAGATCGTGAGGACGATCTGTAGGCCATACTCTGATACCAAATGATGCAAAACGATAATTGGCGATGGCAGGAAATAAATTTGAGCGGTAGAAATTTAGGTGGAGAAGAAAATGGAAGGGTTGAGAGGAGAAGGCGCGCCTGTTGCGCGAGACTTGGGAAGGAAGAAACGTGTAGATCACGCGAGGGGAGAGAGAGATAAAGAGAGAGAATAAATCTCAAATTTGTAATCAACTGAACTGTCTAAAAACAATGGACCCCCCATCCCTTTATATAGGAGGGATGAGATTACAAAAATAGATATTTTCAAATTGACAACTAATTATCCTAAATAGACTCTAACTAATTAACCGACTAACTACCTAATTTGAAATTCAAATTTAAAGTTGACTACTAATCTGGAGATCACACGCGATCTCATTATTTTAAATTAAAATTGCGACAACTTAAATAAACATAAATAAAATTGATGGATAAAAATTTAACTTAATGCAGCCCTATATTCTGATTCCACGTTGCATCAGAAGTTCATACATACAGACAATGCTCTGGAGTTTTCCACATTACACTTATCTAAATTTCTCAAGTCCCTCGGAATAGTTCATCAGACTTCTTGTAATTATACTTCTTAGCAGAATGGCATGGTTGAACATAAACATCGTCACCTTCTTGATGTTACAAGAACATTATTGATTCAGAGTCGTACTCCGCATTCTTTCTGGAGTGACGCCGTTCTCACTGCTTGCTACTTGGTGAATCGCATACCGTCAACTATTCTTGGGGAGAAGGTTCCCTTCTTAATTTTGTTTCCCGAGAAGGAATTTTTTTCACTCACTCCTAGAGTGTTTGGATATGTGGCCTTTGTCCATAACTTCGCTCCTGGTCATGACAAGCTCTCACCTAGAGTTGTCAAATGCGTCTTTGTTGGTTACTCGCGTAACCAAAAAGGGTATAGATGTTTTGATCCTGTAGAACAATGATATTATGTGAGCGTTGATGTTACTTCTTTGAGTCGGTTATGTATTTCTCTCCTACAGGTGACAAGTTATCCAATACTACTATTGGAGAAGATGTTGTTCCTCCACCTCTGTCTCCTTCACCACCACCACCACCACCTAACTCCACCTCCACCACCCGCTCTTCCATCTACCCAGTCCAAGGTGTTTCCCCTTGTTTAAACTCGCATGTCTTCTACTCGCCCCTCTGCTCATGCACCGTCCACATCATCCACTACACCTCAGGTATGTCATGAACACATTGTTTCTACTGATGGCACTGAAGCTTTACATGATACACAGGATGATTTAATTCCAGAAGACAGAGAGACTGATGATCTAGAGCTTCCTATTGCCCTAAGTCTTGTCGCCAAAGCGCCACGTATCCCCTTGCTGCTCATGTTTCTTTGGAACATCTTTCAGAGGAGTACAGGAAGTTTGTATTGGGACTCTCCGATGTCACTATCCCACATACATACCAGGAGGCATTACAGGACAGTAGGTGGCAACTTGCAATGGAAGATGAAATGGCAGCTTTGAGGTCACGTGGACATGGAGTGTTGTATCTGCACCAAAAGGGGCCTCTGTTGTAAGCTGCAAGTGGATATTTACAATCAAGCAAAGAGAAGATGGCAGTGTGGACCGATACAAGGTCAGACTTGTAGCACGTGAGTTCACCCAAACTTATGGGGTGGACTATCAGGATACTTTTTCTCCAGTGGCGAGACATTCGACACTACGCATTCTTCTTTTTGTTGTTGTCTCACGGGACTGGCCTCCGTACCAACTTGATGTGAAGAATGCCTTTCTATTCGGAGATCTTTAGAAGGAGGTTTACATGCAGCAGCCACCAAGGTTTGCCATTGAGGAGGAGTCACAACAGGTGTGCAGGCTACACAAGGCAATTTACGGCATGAAGCAAAGTCCGAGAGCTTGGTAACAGAAGCTATCAGAGTTAATAGAGCACCAAGGGTTTGTGAGGTCTACTGCGGACCACTTACTCTTTGTTCATAGGACCCAGAGATATATGCTCCAGCCTCCATCTTGAGGGGGAGTGTTGAGATAAATATATCTCATGGTCTTTTTTATGTTTTATATTACTCTATGTATTATCGTGTAACTAACCCAAGGGCTTTTCTCCTATATAAGAGAGCCCTCGATCTATTCTAATCGCATGGTTTTCTTTTCTCCCAACAATATCAGATATCACTCCATTCGTTCTGAGAAGAGGATAAAAGTGACGAAGGTCAGCACAACAGATAATCCAATCAATATGGTTACAAAAGCAGTTCCTAGGAGTATGTTTAAACATTGTTTGGGCTTGCTCAATGTCGACAGTTGACAATAACCTCAAGGAATGGCTGGCGGCGGCACGGTGAAGCTTGGCATAGCTTCTCAGAGGTTTCAATTCAAGGTAGAGGTTGTTGATATGTCTCGAATCCTAACCATCTGACCCAGGTTGAAGAACCATGTATGTACACCCTCCTCTCGTACATATCCCAACAAGACGGAGGTCTCGAAAAATTTTATGAGTGTTTCTATTTGTATTCGGGTATATGGATCTATTTGTTTCAGGGATCCGCATGTACATGAGTACTATATAATCTCCCTAGGGTTAGGGATTTCTATATCCTCTATATTTCTTTCTTTCTCCACATAGTGAAAATCAATCGTCACCGCTCAAGGACATAGCACAGTTACGAGTGAACCTTGTAAATCAATGTATTTACGTCTTGCTTGTTTGACTGTGTTTGTACTTGTTTGCTTCAGTGATCCGCAGCACATACTGTGAATTCTAATATACAACTTGTATATTGATAATTTCAAGTGACCATGTAACCCTTGCGATGCAATATTTAAGATACAATGTTTAAGATACCTTTAAGGATGATCGCTCAGTGTAATTGTTAGAATTGGAGGTAATATTAGGATAAAGAATCCTAGACGAAGTGGGCTCCTTATCCAAATAGAGTGCCAAGTCACTCTGCAATCAACATTCAAACACATGTAGCAATCGCAAGCTCACAGTAACTACTCATGGCCGTGATTACATCATGTTAATGTTTGCCATTGCAAGTCCAATTGCAGTCATTGAACATGGCCTAGGGTGTTTTGCATCATATGGAAACTAACGCCATTATGAATGGTGCAAGGACATATTTGGCAGATCATTTTCAATGAAAGCCCTGACATATTTGGCAGATCATTTTCAATGAAAGCCCTGACCAACTACATATTATCAGCAAGATCACGGAATGGATGTAAATATTTTGCTTAAATTCATCAAGGCCCCAACTTGTTACTTCAAAAAGACAAGGAACCCTTACAGGAATCATCCACTGTTGAGGAGCTAAAATACAAATCACTTGATATTTTTATGGCACTATTGGGTAAATGGATATAGAAACCATCATACTGAAGCACGGTGTTACTCGTATAGCCATCAATGCATTGCACAGATTAGGGAGAATAAAACGTTCTTGAAAAAGACGCACCAATATTCAATGAGAGACCCATTTGTGTAGGACGAATACTTTGATAAAATCCACGCCAGCTTTCTAACCCGTCTCCAAGTGATTGCTTCCTTCCTAAATTGGGAGAATAAAATGATCGTCCAACAGGGCAGTACCTAAAAGGTGCCAGAATAAAGCATTTTAGAACAATGAAATGCTGTGAGAATTTCGATTCCAATAGAACTAAACAGTAAAATCACCTTGCAGTTGGCAATTCTCGAAGCACAATATCAAGAACCTGAAGGGCTTCCTGGGGAGCCTCTGCATGCCTACCAGCTAAGAACAATTCCAAGTGGTGAAGATCAGCACGGGAAGCAAATTTGATGACAACATTGAATTTCCGTTCTCTCCTGAATTACAAAGAACCATCACAAGAATTACGACCCGCTGCGGAAGAATGTCACTCGCAAGTCAAGAAAATTCATTACAACCTTGGGGCAGTCTGTCCATCATCCTCATCGGTAAGTGTGATAGAGAATTCTTTTGATGAGAAAGGAAGGGGACCAGCAGTATAGAGACTCTTTCTTCCATCATAAGCAGGAAGTCTCCCACCAAGATAAGATTCACGATGCAATGCTATCAGTTGCTTTATCACGGCACGATTCACCCCACGAGAGGTCACTTCAGGAGTAATAGAAACCTGAACAAAAAAAAGTGTATGTCAATGACCGAACAGAGTGCATAAACAATATACAGTGGGGAACCAAACTCACATCATATTGGTGAAGATCTTTCCTTGGGAGCTCCGCAAAGAAATGGTTAGCTTTTACCAGGCACTTGATCCCACTGCTTCCTTTGCCAGGACGTGGAGGAAACCTCAGTTTGGAAGAAGAAGTAACAGGTTGGAGTATCTGGCCGGATGATGCTTCAGCCCCCAAAGAGAGTTTTTGAACTTGGTCAGCCACCACAGCAACCACTGACTGAGTGGCAGCCTGAAGCGGAGCCTGTGTTGCTTGGTGCAGCTCGGGAACAATAGGGCCAGTTGAACAATAGGTTGAGGCACTCCGTGTGCACCCCCTACCGGAACTCCTCCACTTTCGCCACCATATTGCTGAGGACCTCCCCGTGATTGCATTCCACCTCGACCTTGGTATCCTGAACGTCCTCCGCGCCCTCGAGACTGGGTTGTGAGACCTTGACTGAGATATTCAGGGGGCCCACCAGACTCTTGGTGGATTGCACTAGTCTGTGATTGAGATCCACCACCACCGCCCTGATATCCTCCACGGCCTAACTGCTGCACTGGTCCCCGCTGTCCAGTTGTCTGCATCCCCACAGCAGATGCTTGATGTGGCATACCACCTTGACCACCGACGCTACCAGATGCTGATCCTTCCCCAGCATTGGGACTTGGACTGGGGAATTCAGTTCTCCGCTTCCTCACCATCACGGCAACTACAATTACATACCAACAAATTTTGCAAATAAGAAATAGATTATTAATATCCAGAACAGACAAAAAGATGACCAGTAATAAATAACCCATAGTGGCACAACAGTCCTTGGCGCAGAAGATATGTTGGCCTTTACGCTCTTATTTTCATCCTCTTATTTTCATTTCCTACTGTACTATGTCCGTAATTCACATTAGGCCAAACGTAGCATGCCACTTTCAGATTCAAGAAATCTCTCCAGTGCTCATGCCTTTGCTCAAATAAAAAAATACACTTTTGAGTGGAGAAGTTAAATAAATTTTCCAATTTTTCAGCAGCTCGAGTAACAAATGTTAAATGTTAATATGCCTTGAATCATAACCATCTCATGTTAAAGAACCATGGTATGCACCCCTCCTGTCATACTACACCCCAACAGGTGTGAAATTTTTCATGAGTGGTTCCATTTTGTATTCTGGTATATGCATTTGTTTGTTTCCAAGAACCGTTCATACGGGAGTAGTATATAAACTCCCAAGGGTTAGGGCTCTTTGTATCCTCCATACTTTCTTTTTTGTCGACATAGTGAAAATCGATCGTCGTCGTTCAAGGACGTAGCCTAGTTACAAGTGAATCTTGGAAATCCATGTCTTTGTGCTTGTTTGATCGTTTGTGCGTATTAGATACAGTACAATCTCCCAACATTCCAAAGAATGCTACTACTTGAAATTAAGTAGCGGTTGTGCAACACTTCTGAGCAATATCATTATCTCGAAACTATCTCATTTCTTTCCTAGTCAATTAGGTCTTGCTATAGCAACCAGAAAAGCCACTACGAAAATAGGTAGACAAGTGGCTCAATGGTCAGAAGGTTATAATGATACTTAGCGATACTCTTATGTGAATTCATCATGATATTAGCATACAAAGCCCTTATATCATTAGGATTATTTTTTCATGTAATAAACATAAATTCCTCTTCCGAACATAGGACTAAACCAAACATATAATGGGGCACCCTGTAAGGTTTCATGTTTATGATTTCATTTTAAAATGAGAGCATTTCATGTAAACGTCCATCCAAGAACTTTATTAACTAGCCAATGGAGGACAAGAAGGCCTACTTTTACAAACAACCTTCCCAGGGCTTTTCTATAAGCTTAGGTAGGGAAAGGCTGAAGATTACAACCTATTGATGAGGTCCTTCGCATATGACCGAAAGGACATGGAGACTAGGACCGTGTGTTGTTCTTTCCATACTTATATGATTCATGCGATGGTAATACCACCCATGCACACCCCTGTACAGAAACAGATCAACCATCATGATGAGGCTTTCTTCTTCAAATTCTACGACTCCATTTCTGTTTCTGCAACTCTTTTATTTAGTCATTTTATTTATTTTTCCTAGATTTTTCTTGGTAGATAATCATTTTTTCGAAAATGAAAACTTATTTATTACTTTATTTTTTCTAGATGTAGTTTATATTTTTGTCTCAACAAACTATAAACTCCATTTATCTGCAATTCATTTTTTCTTCTTCATAACGATTTAATTAATTATCCAATGGTTACATTCATAAAAAATAATCTAGAACTTAAGATCCTAACCAAAACATTGCCTTTCTTTGTTCCACATGAACCAACAATAATAAATGTACTAAGCCTTATCCCACTATAAATAAGGTCGGCTACATGGATTCTTGCTCAAATCCATGTGGAAAGGTTCAACTTTTTTTTACGTTGGTCGTCGACTACCTAACGCAACCCCTGCAAGAGTGGGATTTGAATCTTGGTCTTTACTATGGTAGACACACTATACTACCACTAGACCATTATGTGGGTACTGAACCAACAATAGGATTTCACAAATTATTCTAAACCTGTGTGAATTCTGACTATGACATGTATTATTTTTAAGTTTTGATTTATGCACGTGACAAAAGACCAAATGGGGGGGGCTCACTACCTGATTGACGAACTGAAGAGAGTGCGAGACAAGACGGGGAGCCGGGGGCCTAGCCCTGCAAGGGCTCAGAGAACAATGTCATGGAAACAAACTCAAATTCTGTGGATGGTCATACAAATCCATAAAAGTTCAATCTTTAAAAACCTTCAAAATCAGAAGCTACCCTCCGAGTTTCGTTCTTCACAACAGGTAACATATGTGATGAGAGAGAGTTCACCAATATCAACCATGATAATCGAAATAGAGGAACCTTTATACAAGGACTTTCAATTTTGAAAATGTCGAAGATAACATGATTTTTTAGGAGCATTCAAAAACACGAAATTTTTTAGAAAAAATTAAGTGTGTAGCCATTTGGGTACACTACCTAAATAAATATAATAATAATCACAATTTATTACAACCACTAACATTAAAAAGTTTTTTGGCAAGATAAATAATTCAACATAATATCTCTCATGCCTGAAAATTGCCACATTTCTCACTAACAAGGTTGCCTCAAAAAGGTGAGGTGTCATTCCTTTCCAGCTAGTGCTCTCATCTCAATAAACAAAGACCGTAAACAATGTATTCAGCCAGTTGGCCCCACATCCATTTTGATGTGAGGATAATGCGCCACCTTGTACGTTACTTAACGAACATGTGTAGAACAGATCTACAATGTTGAAAGCGCGTAGTCATGCTTTCAGGATTAATATGCCCTCATAGGGCTCCTCCTCCACTAGAATATGATTCTTGCCATGAGAATTGACAACATCAAAAATGTTCCACAACCACAAATAACGGTTTTCCCCATCAAGCTTGACAATTAGCAAGTAAAATGGGGTTCTCAAGTCATGAATGGTAGTTCAAAGTTAACCACCAGATCTATGGTGGTTTATGGGAAACGAGCCTATAAATAAATCAAATTGAAAGAAAAAAGTGTCTCGAGAAGTAGAAGCAAAAACACGCAAACACGCACAAACTAATCAATCAAGCAAAATGCAAACACGCTGATTTAAAGGTTCCCACATAAATGGGTACGCCATTGGATGACAAAGACCAGTTTCACTATTTTGTGAAGGATAAAATAAAATGATACAAAGAACCCTAACCCTAGGGAGTTTTTATACTACTCCCAATGCAAATGGGGATAGATTTCTATAAAGAAAGAATTATGAGAAGTGCATCCATCCGAGCCGCAGGTGTTGTGTTGAACGATCGACTTTGGTGAATAATATAGCACGAGAATGGAAACCTTGGAAATCTCGTCGGACGGTCCCATCAACTTGGGGCTCACATCTCTCCAAAACCTCATGAGCCAGAACTCGCATTTGCTGAACTTGGCATCGCTGGAATGATGACTTCCCGAGGTGACCGGCGGAAGCTCAATGGGCGAGGGTAAAGGCATACTCTACGAGAAGCTCAACATACATTTGGCTCTAGACTAGAAATTCTAACAATCAATAAAAGGAGATCAAATGAGTTATTCATTCATTGAATGATAAATAACTACAAAGTGAAGGAGATACATATTGGCTCTAGCTTCGGTTGGGACGAGGGGGAATGCAGGAATCAGAAAAGAAAAGCCTGGTGAGGTGAAAAGAAAAGTGGTCAGGACGTCATAGCACCGCAGGGGTGGAACGTGCGGAACCACATATTGGATCACTCCACTTTCTTGCCTTAGCTCTATCTCCTGCTTCTATCAAAGCAAAGAAAAGATGCGCTCTGTGGAAGGAGAAAGGGATCATCGTCAAGTCAGAAAGGTTGATTTATATAAATAGTCGACGATGCACCCAATTCACATCCTTCTCGTTATACTCTTCCTGCCCTTCACTCTTGCTATCATATACTCTTGACTAGCTCATCATAGAAAGCATACTAGGTGACCCCTGTCTCATTCCTCCTTTCCTACACCTGATACAAAGAACCCTAACCCTAGGGAGTTTTTATACTACTCCCAATGCAAATAAATCCCCATTCATGTCAGATATAGTGGCGTGGGGGTGCATCAAATGGATTCATTAGAAAATATGGTTAAGATTCAAGGCATAACGAGTAAAGAATACAAACAAATTGGTTAAGAATAAAGAGTAAACGGACAATGCACACGACACATTGCGGCAAAGGTGTATGCTCATGCGTATCGAACAAAGATACATGCTACAAATGGTCTCACCAAATAATTGCACATCATGAGCCTTCGAGCCACGGTGATGTGTGGTGGTTCTCAAGTCATGAATGGTAGTTCAAAGTTAACCACCAGATCTATGGTGGTTTATGGGAAACGAGCCTATAAATAAATCAAATCGAAAGAAAAAAATGTCTCGAGAAGTAGAAGCAAAAACACGCAAACACGCACAAACTAATCAATCAAGCAAAATGCAAACACACTGATTTAAGGGTTCACTCATAAATGGGTACGCCATTGGATGACAAATATCAGTTTCACTATTTGTGAAGGATAAAATAAAATGATACAAAGAACCCTAACCCTAGGGAGTTTTTATACTACTCCCAAATTCCCAATGCAAATAAATCCCCAGTCATGTCAGATATAGTGGCGTGGGGGTGCATCAAATGGATTCATTAGAAAATATGGTTAAGATTCAAGGCATAACGAGTAAAGAATACGAACACATTGGTTACGAATAAAGAGTAAACGGACAATGCACACAACGCATTGCGGCAAAGGTGTATGCTCGTACGTATTGAACAAAGATACATGCTACAAATGGTCTCGCCAAATAATTGCACATCATGAGCCTTCGAGCCACGGTGATGTGTGGCCCTGCGTATATGCACTTGAGCATTGCGTGCCTCGCCTAAATCAACAATGGCCATTCTCCTGAGCTTCATATAGTGTTTCTCATGATCAAGAGATCAGGAATCGATTGCAATAAGAGGTGCCATTATTGATATCAAAAGAAGGGTTTTTACGGGAAGAACGAACAAAATATATTCGAATGAGGATAAACAACCACCACTCTAGGATTGATCCACTAATACTATGTTGAGTAAAAAAAACATATCTACCTAAAGAAGTCGATCCCCCATGAGGGTAGAGAAATAGAGCAATGATCTAGTGTCTACAAAAAGGAAACATGAAAGTAAATGAATAAAAAAAGTATGTGCCTTGTAAACTTTTGATTGTATTGAACATAGAATATTTTTCTAGTAGATGAAAGATTCTCTGCTTTCAATGAAAGTCTTCAATTGTCTCTAAGTTGATCCCCGTTTATAAATGGAGAGAGCAGAGAAATAGAGCAATGATCTAAGTGCATATAAAGAGAAAACATAAAAATATACGAACAAAAAAGTGGGTGTTTGTTAGAATGGTAAGTTTTGGTTATCGTGAACATACAGTATTTTTCTAGTAGATGAAAGATTCTCTCCTTTCAAGGAAAGGGGACACTTGTCTTTAACATGTCTCCAAGAAGCCCTGGAGTTATTTACTAGCGTAGCCTATATTTCATAAAGGTAAAATTAACTTAGTGGATGAGATATATACATAAAATGTAAAACAATTAAAATCATTTCGGACAAGTCAAATTAATGCAATCATATGAGAACCCACAATAAACACATCTAATTAGAGGTGTGACTATCGTATATACTCAGGTATCCTTATAGACCGTCGAGTTTCTTTCATCCCAAAAGGGCCATAAGACTGTCAAAGATTTCTATCAATCATATCCAAGGTTGAAGAAAGCGATAATCGGTATTCAATCGACGGGTCGCCTACTAAGGATTAGTCGACAGTCGGACGACTAGTCGGAATTAGTCGGTTTTGAATTTTTAATTATTTTAAATATATAAATCAGTTTTATACATATATTCATATGTATATACATATATTTGTACATTTTATATGACATCATGATGAAACAAAAGAAGGAATTGACTTTAAATATAACATTAAGCATATTAGATATGTTTGCTTTAAAAAAAGTGAAAAATAAATAAAAATAAAAAAAGGTTGTTGTAAAAGTCGGCCGATTAGTCGGCCGACTAGGTCGACTAGTCGGCCAGACTAGTCGGGTGGACCGACTAAGGGCCGACTAGGCCTAGTCGAGTCGGCTACCCCCCAACTCGACTAGTCGGCCTAGTCGACCGACTTTTGCAAGCTTGATCATATCTCGTATTAACAGCCTAATCGATTGCTACATTCTGCCAATCTCCAGTCATGAACTTCTAAAGACACTTTAAATGATGGTTGCATAGAACTACGAATAAGCAAAGCTGGTCCATACACCATACAAAGAAGTAGAAAAGGAACCATCCACATCTTCCACAAGCATAGGAATGTCGAATGTTACTTCTTGAAAAAACAAAGATGGCTATCGGAGATGGATAGTAATGTAAAATACATTATATTGAAAGTGGTTTTCCAAAATGCTTTTCGAAACCCAATTACGAATAGAGTGGGACCATTCCACACATAAGGGCATGGCACTACCAAGGACAAGCTAATAATATATCTCATCTTAACAACACAAGTTCGTTTTTTATGCCGCCCATAATTTCGACAAGGATCTAAATCTATCTTATAGCACAATTTACTTGTAAGTACCAGTATCCCTTCTAACTTGAATCTTCTCCAAAATACATGAAATCGATGGTGTACAGCCAATCTATCCCCACATCTCCCAAACATAAGGAACCTGTGGTATGAAAAGAGAAGGTGATCCACATCCACATCATTTGTCACATATCGGACAAGTATAAGCAAAATTTACACACCATTTACTTCTGAAAATCCTCACAATCAACCCCCCTACTTGCCTGCTTGGTAGACAACCAATAAATTTCACTTCTAACCAATAATGGAGTAATATTCCTCTAAATCAACCGTCAAACTTGTTCAAAATCCTAAACAAGACCCATAAGCACTCCCTAAGCATGATTACAAGTCATCATACATGGGGAGGCGCATGCCA